>VYZV01007829.1:352240-395281 GCA_013401275.1 Pandion haliaetus | reverse complement strand
AATTCCAGCTAGATGGGAGAAATCATACTTTAACCAGATGGAGCTTTTAGGTGTTTAATGTTGACTTGAGTGTTCTGAAATTTTGTACATGGATTTTATACCAGTGGCAAAGCTGTAGCCATGATACAAACAACTAGACCCAGGGCCTGCCTCAGAAGTTAGAAGTTGGTCACACACAATATATTTTCCCCCTTACCATTTTAAGTTTCCTTTCCAATCCTCTTGTATAGGATTCTTAAAATATAGGCAAGTATCTCTGCTTAAAAAACATCATAGATACCCTCCCCACCCCAAGAAGAGAGAGAATGGAGGAATGCTATTGCCACAGAGGGTTTCCATTAGTGAAATTAATTCCTCTCTCATAAGAATTTAGGCCTATGATTTATGATAACCACCAATTTCTCACTGCAGGCAAAGTGAGAGGAAATGACTCAGCCTGGACAGACATCATGAATCTAATTTTTTCCCCCCTAATGCTTGACATAATCTAGTGTGCTGCTCCCAGAGGTGTCACTGGAGATTCATATCCAGCCAAAGGGCCTCACAATCAAGGGAGAAAATTTTGTTACTTTCATGTATTGTGTGATCTGTAATTGTTTGGAATTGCATCCTGCCTCATTCATTGCCATTTCTTTTGCATCAGTTTTGCAGCAAAATAGTAAGGAAGACAAAGCAAAGGAGAGAAAAGCAGCGTTGCACTTGCTCCTTCAGAAAAATCTGTGACATAATGGTAGGGTTCAGCTGGTGCTTATTAAACTCAGGCAGTTCTGAGGTGAAAAATGCTTCCTTCTGTCACTCTTTCCAACAGAAATCTCACTACCCACCTGATTGGAGAAGTCTTATCACACACTGATTCTGGAACTTTATGTTTTATTTTCTATCACCGATACAGAATTTTGTGAGTGGGTTTCTGCCAAAAGATCAGAATAGGTATCACGTTAAATGGTTAGGCTAAAATAGTTTATCACACATTTCAAGGGACTAGGAGTGTATATTCATGTCTCAGCAGAGGAGGTAGTATCTAGCTGAGAGGAAGGTAGGTTTCGAAAAGTCTTGCAGTTATAAATAGTCATATGAATACATCCTAACAAATTGCTTCCAAAACTGAGAAGAATAACAGACCTTTTTCTTAAATATAAAAGAATTTCTACATATTTCTCTGGTACGACCTCATTTAATGTACCAGGAAGCAAAACAAATACCAAAATAGGGCTAAGCAAGAGTTCCCAGCACTTTTTCTTTCTTTTTTTTATTATATTGACCAAATGTAAATCCTCTTTTCACGGCGTGGCTGTGTGTGTGTGTGAATGCCTGCTGATCTGTAGCAGCACACACACACATGAAAGTGGTCTGTTTGCCTCAAGATGACCTCTAAAAATGCCTAAATAAATAGCTGTTATTTTCAGAAATGCTGAGCTTGCTCAGCTTCCATTAAGTCACCTACGGTTTATTGCAGCTGGTTTGATCCCATTAAAAAAAAACTTAAGGCATGAAGGGAGGAGTACTTCCGTATGTCAGTACTGTTCTGTGCAGTCTGTATGCACTTTCAGGCAAAACCCGGGAAAGATGTAATACTGGGTTTTGCTGATGTTTAAAAAAGGCAAAACAATCTTAGTAAGGTCAACAACGTGTGTCTCTTCATGATTATTTGCCAATAATCTGTAATCGTAAGTTTTAACTGATGTTCTATTTAGCTTGTCTGTTACACTCAATATGAAACTTTCATTACCATCCTCACTAGACCATTTTAAAGCTGCATTTTTATTCTCCATTTCTGCTCCTGACTATAATTGTTTTAATGATGCTTACTGACAGCTGATACTTTCTGGCAAGCTCTCACCAAGCTTGTACAGTAGAAGTCAAATTATAGTGCTATATCCACTCACTTACTAAATTAAAATTTTTTTTTTTAAGTATTCCGTGGTAAATTTCTAAATTGCAGCTGCCAGTCTGCAAATTATTCAATCTCTCTGAAGCACAATGGGAGAAATTGCATCATTTGGGGTATATAAAATGTACTTTTGAAAGTGTTCTTAGGCAATGAACTAGCAAAGCACACAATCACATGACTTCAGGACTCTATTGAACAAAGTTCAACTCTTCTCTGGAGCCTTGATATTCTACTAAAATATACTCAAGGGATTAAAGTAAATATGCAATTGAGATATCTTTTCATACGACCTGGATCCATAAAAGCAGGGCTATACAGAATAGAAGGGACGTATCTTGCTATTGGACAAGTTCCGTTCTTCATTTTCTCCAAGACTGAGCTTTTCTAACAAACTGCCAGTAAGTTCCTCTTTCTGATGTTTGGACATATCTGTGAAAGCCTCATACATGTAAGTAAACAGTACTTAGGCGAGAAGTCCCATTAAGGGACTAGAGGGGATTACCTATGGTTTGACCTCAGGATCATGTGGCTATTGTCTGGTAGTAAGTCCCACCCCTTGCTACTCTGTATTTTCTGTTATAAAATAGTCTGCATTTCTCTGAACAGAATTGATTACTGGTTTAACATCTCCTCTCTAGTTCCTCAGGTCTGACTACAAGCAATCAAAAATTCTGTAAATCCTATTCATCCTGCTACTCCATCCTAAGTGATACACACACTATTCCAACGGTTTTATCACAAAACAGAGGAATCATCAGGCAGAACTGTGATTCTGGGCTACAATCCCCAGTAAGTGTTTGGTTTACCAGTCTGATTACAAGTTTATAGAAGAGAGACACTGACAAAGAATAACTAAGGCAGAAATCTCTTCCTCAGCTTTGAAGCTGATCACATTTTGCCTCCTTCTATCTTCCAAAACTAAATCAGATTATAAACAAGGTTGTATGATATGGTGTCAGCAGTGGCAAGGGATTTGACTCAGCCTTTGAGCACTATGCACAGAACTGGATGCAATGGGCAAGTTTATAATAGGTCCTGAAGAAGCTATGTACATTTGCTATAAAATCTCATAACCGGGAGTGCCATGAAAGGTAACAGTACAGATACTCTGTGAGAAGATCTCTCTCCAGTATTTGAACAAATTCACAGAAGTAAACCAGAATGGGTTGTGGTAAACTACACCTAAACTGTGATTTCCCACAGCATTTACCAGCTTCTGGATGTGGCTCTAGCTTGAGGGGGTGAGTCAGAGGCGCATGCTCCATCTCTCCTCCCCGCTCAACTCCACCATCATGGTTTCCAGTGAAAGAAATGCTGGAAGTTCAAGCAAATGCCGAGCTGTATTGCACTGAGACATTCCCCCACCATAGGCAATCAGGGTGCTGTGTCTGTTGGGCATGACACAAATCACACCTGCTCCACACACTACAGGCAGAGTAAGAGACTTTGTTCCTTGCTCCTTCCTTGGAGACTGATGCCCTGGAAATTACAGAACATGTTTTAGTGGAAAAGCAGAATGGGCAGAAACCTCATATTCTTGACTGCGATGGCAGGTTTTCTCTATTCAGATCTAGTGCCACAGTTGCATTCAGGATATATTGTATGTAAGCTTGTCCAGAAATGTGTTTACATGCATAAGCATACGCAAACACATGCCATGGTATCCTCACTTCCATACATCATTTTGCTATTCACCAGATGGTATTAAGGCAGAAGACATTGCAAACATCTATGAATATTATTTCTACTGTAATAAGGCCAGAAATATGAGAAACTACAATACCAGAGACTGAAAAACCTTGATGGATGCTTTTATATCTTTATTTTGCTTTTTTTTAAGCTTCCTTCAGATTCCTTCAAGTATCTCAGCTGGTGTGACATAAAAGAACATGATGTTCGAGGAAATCAGCTTCATTGTCCCCGAGTGAGAGAAGGTGAAGATCAAAAAGACATGTTCACATTTAAGCCTTAACTCTATTTACTCAAACAGTATGTCTTTAAAGGTTATGAGCTTAAATCATGGAGTCTGCCATTGTTTTGAAAAGGGGCAGGATTTCATCCCATATCGTGCGTCCTTACTTTTTTTAATCACTAGGAAAATACCCTTCAGAATTTTGACAATGGGAAACAAAAGCCAGAACTGTAATTTGAAAATTTTTAGTATTAATGTGGTGTCGATTACTTCTCTCAAAAGTTCATTAACATTTAAATACTGTTCAGAATGCAATAGCCATATGCCAAACAAGAAACCAAGAGTGAAATCCAGTCTTGCAAACAGTGGCACATATATTTTATTTTAAGACCGAATTGGCCCTATTACAATCTACAGACACTCAAGAACAGAGAACGAAAGGTGGATTTTTAAAAGCCAGTGTTTGCATGTTTGGGACTAAAGAGTGGAAAAATTCCACGCTGTCCTTGCTTTAGTTAGGAACTTGAAGATGTCCATAGCTGTAAGCGTTTCAGTAGACCTTAAGGGTTTAAGTTTTTAGCGTGTGTCATTCTTAATATGAATGAGGTTTTGTAGTGTGGCTGTTGATCCCAGTTGCAGCTGTTGTCAGTGGTCTGGAAGTTACAAACATATCCCTTTCTCGGGACAATTAAAGGATAAGTACATAACCACTGTATAAACTCATAGCATGTGAGAGAATATATAGAAACAGTATTTTAGAACTCAGACTCTTGCGCTCAACCATTTAGAAAAAGCTCTTCTTCTCAGCTGTAGAAGAAATGTTGTTTACTAACCATGTCCCGAATCATCACAACCTTAGATTGCTTGCTGAATTATGAGCCCAGAAACGGTAGAGAAATCTTCACATTAATTTACATCTTAGAAGCCTGGAAACCTACACACACCTATAATATCGTATATATTTCTTCATTTCAGATCTCTTCCCAGCCATGTATATAATCTTTCAGCAAGTAACTAAGTGCCGGTTCCATATCACATCCACTATGG
Organism: Pandion haliaetus; assembly: GCA_013401275.1. Classification (NCBI taxonomy): domain Eukaryota; kingdom Metazoa; phylum Chordata; class Aves; order Accipitriformes; family Pandionidae; genus Pandion; species Pandion haliaetus. The sequence goes on along the minus strand of VYZV01007829.1, from coordinate 390,431 downwards.
TAAATCTTTTTTTCTGACCAGGGCCCTCAGAAGAAGAGCTGTTTTTCAGAGGAGAAGAACAGACTTTGAAAAAAAGAAAGCAAGTAATTGACACAGAGAAGTGGCAGAAGAAACTGCAAGAGAACTGGGAAAACTGCACTGTAAAACTTTCTCATTAACATTTTGTACTGTAGTAGTAAATAAGCCAAATAATAATGTGCTGGCTGCTCATTGCAGTTAGCAGTTTTAAAGCTCTGGTTGGCACACGACATTGTAAAACAGGAGGTTTTTACAAGCTGGGAGGAATACTGGAATATACTGTTATTTGGGTTGTGATGCAAAAGAGTAAACTGTTGTGACAGGTCTTCATTTTTGCTCGGGCATATAAGAACTAGTGAAATTCTTTGCCTGCTTAGTGGCTTCCTCTCAAAAATTGATGATACATGAATGGTTAGAGAATGGAGTAGTTTCATTTCAGCTCTTTCACTAACCCTCATACCAGCCTGAGCAGTTCTTTTGGCTGGAGGTACTACGTTGTAGCTGGTTCTGATCAGCAGTAAGTTACGACCTCCCTAAGATCAAGGAGGAAGCCAGGTAGTAACTTCATCTAACGCTGAGATCCAGTACTGACGATCACGCCTCTCCCTATGCATAAACATATGATACAGACTGGGGAATATTGATCTCTGGCTGCTGCACAGCATTGTTTTTCCAGATGGGTTTCAAAGCCGAACCAATGAGCCATGATCACTTAGTCCTGCTTTCTCCACCCAGAGCACACACACTGGCATCCCCACTTAAAGAAAGAGGAAGGAGGGGCTGGACAGTAAGATTCACATGCTTAAGAGGTGGTTTCTTCCTTCTTTACTTTCAAAGAATTACATAGTGCATCACTAACATTCTAGGGTGAATTTGGCAATTGGCACCATCAATTGTTATAAGAGCAGCAAAATAAAACAGATTCATCTTTCAACTAATTCTGACACTGAAAAGATTTAATGATTTGGTTATTAGGAAGTAAGAAAAAAAATGTAAAAGTGATTTCTCTTATTTTTCCCTTCCCAGGAGCTGAACCTTTCATTTCAGGACCTGGGTGATCTTTACCAGGTGGAAAACTTCAAAAGGATTCTCCAAAGATTAATTCGGGTGGAAAAACTTTGGTTGGTGGACAATTCTTTGACAGACCTAAGTGCCATAAGGTTGCCAAGGTAGACAAAATGTCCTGTTTCTATTTTCATGCAATATGATAGAAATCAAAATTATTATTTACTTAAGTAATAGCTGGAGCTGTCTCTTGAGAACTGCCAAAATATGATATTTTGGGGATATTATATTGAGAATCCATCACTATATTGCTATTCTGAGTTCATGTCACAAATGAAAAGTTGAAAATATTCAGCCAGGAGATCAGATTATGTCCCCTTTATTCCTGGTGAATAATTAATGAGTCTCGTCAAGTTCAGTGATATCTGTGCTGAATGGGAAAGTTGTTGAAAACTGAAGGAATCTATGTGAAGAGATGGTGGAACATAACCCAAGCAGAGCGGCCAAGTGTGACCATGACAATTATATTTTTACAATCCATCTATTGCTACTGTGTTGTCGTATGTCTAGGTATATGGAAAGTTGTAATACTGAGAACAGGAATAATGATGTATCCATTGTATAATATAAAGAACGCTGAGAGTGTAAAGTGTAGGGATCTGATCTTGCAGTCCATGGATATGCAAAAATAGCACAAATGTAAACCTATTGTGAAAGCAAGTCTCAAGGAATCAAATTCTTTTATCTCTCACTGGAAGCACTAAGTTGACATGACTTCAACTATGTGAAGAGCCATCCCTGTGTTGGCTTACAGGTACGTACTATTACAGATGTGATCAGTGATGTCATACGCTTTGTACTTCGCAGATGCAGAGAACTAAATGTCAATAAAAACCACTTTACATCCTTCAAACAGCTGCCAAAGATACCTCAGATTCAGCACTTATCACTCGCTGAAAATAACATTGTGACACTAAGTGGAATATCAGACTTCAGACATACTCCGCTTGAATCCCTTATACTCAAGAGGAATCCCTGTGAGTTTCAAGAAAGATACAGACAACTGTAAGTCTTACCCTCTCATGGCCAACAAAAGTTGATCAACACAAAGAAAGGATTGTGAGAGAGTTCAAAAGGAATAAGATCTCAAATACAACAAGCTCTCCCGAGCAATCTTTTTATTTTCCCATAGTCTCAACTACCGTAAATGCTCCAGGAACATGGGCTGGTGAGCCAGTATCTGACAATAGCCACAAAATATTCAGAAACTGCCTAGGAGGCTTTCTAATCACATGGCTAGCACTTCTTGAACTGAACTAAGTCCATGGATCAAGTTTAGAGACAGTGAGAAGTGCAGATAAATTAGATTCCCTTTTATTAATAGAACCTACCTATTACTCAAACTCTCTTCAATCTCATTGCATCCCTCATGTATTCTGAAAGGAGTCTAAATTGCATTACATGTCAGAGATGGAATCAGAAGGATGTGTTGAAAGATGGGAGCTAAAGCAAGAGAAAACTAAGTTACCTTCATTTGATTTTTCTGGATTCTCTCCTCACTCTGTGGCAGCACTGTGGAAGTTCCACTGCCTTGAACGCTCCACTCGATATAGGTATATGTTGCAGGCAGTGCACTGTAGTGTAGACTTAACAGAGCTGCCTCGGACACTGGAAATGATAATTCAAATACGAGATAGACAATTCAGGGGAAGATAATTTATTCTAAGTCTTATGCATGTTTTGACACTCACACCCCTATTCCGTTCTTTCCCAGTTGTTTTGACTCCAAAACCCTGTTGCCAGGAAAAAGATTGAACATAGGTCAGAAAGGGGAACAAAGCGTGTTCCTTCTGAACTCTTCAGAAATCTGCATGGTTGCGTGTTTTTCCCCACTACAAAGACAGAGTCATGTCAGCCATCTGCAGAAGGCATTGCTGATATTTTTGAGAGAAACCTTTCAGCATGTGTCTAAGAAGTCACCTCTTCCTGGGAGGGGAAAAAAAAAAAGAAGTTTAAAAGAAAGTGTTTAATGAAAACCTTTCTGAGTTTCCAGTACAGTTTTTCCTTCAGTCTAGTAGGCATCCCTTTGACAGTGTGATGGTGATGCTTGTGCTTTCTAAAGGCAGATATCAAAGTGACAGTTAAAAAGTAAATTTCAAATTATGGATTTCACATTTTATTTGCATATCAAAAGGTCCGGAACAAAAGCTGAAAAGCACTTTTTAACAATTACTAATTATATTTCTGCTCCCAATCCTACCAGTTTTTAAGGCAATTAAATATTGGTATTACTCTGGTATTACTTTCACTACCAGTGTTGGAAGACAGAATGAATCATTTTCAAGCATAGATAAAGCCCTGAGTTATCTGCTGAGATTGAGCACTGGAGTCCACACTCACCTCGAAACCACAGGAGCAAATACCGCAGCGTGTGGGTTAATACCCTGTACGATGCTCATGGAGTGGCTACGGCTCCATCAAACTCTTCCGAAGAAGAAAACAGCAGTCTTCATGACTGAGGTTAGAGATACTGATGTGCTGTTTAAAAGGGACAGTATATCAGGAGGTAGAGCCTTTCATTTCAGTTTGGCATCACGCCCACAAAACAGGGACTTCTTTGGGAGAAGCAGAAGTGCAAAAAGGTTTGTAGAGAGCCCAGTTTCTCTGTCACGGAAGGATAAAAGTTGAATTGCATTTCTTGCAATCTGAATCTGCTTTTCAGCAGTCTAGGAAATTCAGTCTAGGCTAACACTGTCTTCTCTTTTGCATTGGACAACTGCTTTGGTTCTACTCTATTAAAAATGTATATACTTGCAGTGCTTTACTGAGTCTGAGGATATAAAACATGCAACAGAGTGAAACCTGAAAATTTTTAATTAGCTCTTTATCAGATAAATTCTGCAACAAATGACAAATCAAGATTTCCAACAATACAAACCTGTTTTGGATATGTTTGAATCCACTATTTGCTTTTTATTAGTGTCTATTTTGTTCTCAATGTTTCCCAAGATTATTTATCTCAATTTCTATTTTTCTTTTGTCTCTCTTTAAGTGTATTCTCCAGTTTGCCAAATCTGAAAATGCTGGATGGTATCCCAAAACTGCCAGAGGACTGTTCACCCCCAGATGTCAGGTTTTTTTTCAAAATGTGTACTATACTCTAGCACTGTATTTTTGTAGGACCACAGTTGTGCTAGAACCACCTCACTTAAAAGGTATAATAAAGCCCGTGTATGGAAGTTACTATTTTTTGCTGGTCAAAGAGATACTGAAGCAGAAGTATAATTTTTTGAATATGTTTGTGATACCACAGACTTCACTTAAGTATGGATAAATGATATGTAAATAAGACAATGTGTATACTGAATGTCATGAGTTTGGTGTATTAAAAATATTAGGTGACTTTCTTGTCTAGGAACTCTGTGTAGACAACAACTCACAATTATTGACTCCTACTGCATTTACTTAAAGTTCAGACCACATGTTCATTGTGGGAAATGGTACAGGGGTTAGCGCCCAGGCTGTGAAGAAAAGGGAAAAAAAAAAAACCAAACAAAAACCTGAATAAAAGAACAGGCTATGCAGTTTCCTTCTTTATGTCCCACTAATGTCCTAGTGCTCTGTAATGCGCTTTGTAGATGGGAAAGGCAGAGCCACCCCGATCATTTTGACCCTTGGAAATAAAAAAAATATGCAAAAAGTCCTTGCGTGGGAGTTTGGTATGGCTAGAGAGCACTGGGGAGGTAAATCATGAAAAAGGAAAGAAGTCTTTTGACTCATTGCTGGCATTGTTTAGGAATGTCTTAATAGAGGTTCCACCAACCAAAGCCGCAGTGAGGGAAAAGACCTGTGGAAGCTGAAAAGGGATTTGTAAGGGCTGCCCAGGATATCTGAATGCAATTATCTTTGAGAGGTATCTGTCCTTGTCTTTGACTCATTTGCTGTTCAAACTTAGCTTTTTTTTCCAGGCAGCTCATGCTGGCACACAAATAGGAAAAGAATGACAGAGTCCTGGACAATTAAGAGAATTGCCTAATTCCAGAGACAGTCAATAAATTCTCTGCTGTGTATTGGCTGCAGGCACCATTTGGTTTAGTTACATGGGGAGCAGTAATGACTGCTCAGCCCTGGAGAGCTCTGCAGTGTAATGACTTATCAGCAAAAAGGTCGCAGCAGCTCTGTATAACGTCTGTATTGGAACTGGACGAGAGAAATGACCAGCTGGAAAAGTTTCCAGGCTCTCCCTTAAGACTGTCCTTACCTCTCCCACAGCCTAGCAGTCAAAACAGTTGATCAAAATATTGCATGAACTAGTTTACAAGGTTTTGAATGTATAACTACCTAGCTCAAAGTATTTTCTACAGCTGTGAAAGGAAAGAGACAATGGACCACTGCAAAGAGGTGTCAGATTGAGGGCTCACACTCAGGAAATATTCTTGCAATTCATAGAAGCAGGTCAATTCCTTCCCAGTATTTACATGCTCACAGGGCTTGATAACTAGATCCAGTCAGTGTAGTCCACCCCAGCACTGGGAACAGGCCACGCTGTGACAAACCCCTCCATAAACATACTGCAGAATCGAGAGAGTACAGTTCAACAATACATAGCAGCAGGCTTTGACAGATTCAGAGAGAGATGATGTGGTTTACACAGAAACATCAAGGCAACCAGTGCTTTGAATCTGGCAAACTGGTCCAGAGGAACAAGAATCTTTCACATGGGGAGAATAAGAACAGAAAAACCTGAAAGCTTTCTGAGGAGTGAGGCTAGTAGTCTACCTCAGATCTAGAAATTAATCCAGATATATTATAATACAGTAATCAACATAAAAAACCCCGCTGTTGTCTTTGGGAATGGAGAGTGTAAAAACAAAGGATGAAATGCAGTCTTCTCAACTAAGGATGTATGTGAGAAAACACCATCTCCTCCGAAGCAAGGCAGAGAGCTAAAGCAGAGAGGAAACAGAGCCTGAAGGACCACCGGACCACCCTTACTGACCCAGCCAGAGACAGACAGCAGTGAGCAGCTGAATACTGACTGCTGTGAGGCTGTACGTCTGCAGACGGGAAAGGGAAACAGTCTTTCCCAAAGGTATCAGACACTAAGGAGCATTCAAATCAGCGATGCTCAAATCACAACAAAAAGCACTTGAGGACTAGGCTGTCTTCCCAGAATTCGGCATTAGAAAGTGAGACTGAGATGGGAAATTACTCCAGTCCCGTGGGTAGACATTTCAGTTACAAGCTCCTAGTGAAGTAACCACCCACTTCTTGCACATGTAATTAGGAGCTAGTCAAGTCTCTCCTGGGAACACGCTCAGAGGCTTTGCTCTTTAGACCTGAGTCCTGGGTCAGTCACAAGAAAGAGGCACAGGTAGTGATTTTTTTCTTTCCGGACAGGAAGTTGGTTCTACTCTCATAATTTTTCCTTTCATTCTTTTAATGCTTTTGCTTTGGAGTCCCAGAGAAATATGAGGTAATATCTGGGGAGCCTTGCTGATTTTATTTAAAGTGCATCCAGGAGCAAGAATGTACTGGTGATGTTTGAGTCACTTTGCTGCAATGAGATTTAAATGAGATCACAGAATCAGAATGGTTTGGGTTGGAAGAGACCTTAAAGATCAGCTAGCTCCAACCCTCCTGCCATGGGCAGGGACACCTTCCGCCAGACCACATTGCTCGAAGCCCCATCCAACCTGACCTTGAACACTTCCAGGGACAGGGCATCCACAGCTTCTCTGGGCAACCTGTCCCAGTGCCTCACCACCCGCAGAGGGAAGAGCTTCTTCATTCCACCTAATCTAAATCTCCCCCCTTTCAGTTTAAAGCCATTACCCCTTGTCCTATCACTACCTGCCCTTGTAAAAAGTCCCTCCCCAGCTTTCCTGTAGGCCCCCTTTAGGTACCGGAAGGCTGCTGTAAGGTCTCCCCGAAGCCTTCTCTTCTCCAGGCTGAACAACCCCAACTCTCTCAGCCTGTCTTCACAGGAGAGGTGCTCCAGCCCTCTCATCATCTTCGTGGCCCTCCTCTGGACCAGCTCCAACAGGTCCATGTCCTTCTGATGTTGGGGCCCCAGAGCTGAACGCAGTACTCTAGGTGAGGTCTCATGAGAGCAGAGTAGAGGTGCAGAATCACCTCACGACCTGCTGGCCATGCTTCTTTTGATGCAGCCCAGGATATGCTTGGCTTCCTGCGCTGCAAGCGCACATTGCTGGGTCACGTTGAGCTTCTCATGTACCAACACCCCCTAGTCCTTCTCTGCAGGGCTGCCCTCAATCCATTCTCTGCCTAGCCTGTATTTGTGCTTGGGATTGCCTCAACCCGTGTGCAGGACCTTGCACTTGGCCTTGTTGTACTTCATGAGGTTTGCACAGGCCCATCTCTCAAGCTTGTCAAGGTCCCTCTGGATGGCATCCCTTTCGTCCAGCGTGTCGACCGCATCACACAGCTTGGTGTCATTGGCAGACTTGCTGAGGGTGCACTCAATCCCACTCTCCATGTTGCCGAGAAAGATGTTAAACAGCGCCAGTCCCAGTACCTACCCCTGAGGAATACCACTCGTCACTGGTCTCCACTTTGACATCAAGCCTTTGACCACAACTCTTTGAGTGTGACTATCCAGCCAGTTCTGTATCCACCAAGTGGTCCATCCATCAAATACATGACTCTCCAATTTAGAGACAAGGATGTCGTATGGGACAGCGTCAAATGCTTTGCACAAGTCCAGGTAGATGACATCGGTTACTCTTCCCTTATCCACCAACGTTGTAACCTCATCACAGAAGGCCACCAGATTTGTCAGGCACAATTTGCCCATAGTGAAGCCATGTTGGTTGTCACCAATCACCTCCTTATTTTCCGTGTGCCTTAGTATAGATTCCAGAAGGATCTGCTCCATGATCTTGCCAGGCACAGAGGTGAGACTGACTGGCCTGTAGTTACCTGGGTCTCCCTTTTTTCCCTTTTTAAAAACAGGGGTTATGTTTCCCTTTTTCCAGTCAGTGGGAACTTCACTGGACTGCCACAACTTCTCAAACATGATGGATAGTGGCTTAGCCACTTCATCTGCCAGTTCCCTCAGGACCTGCAGATGCATCTCATCAGGTCCCAAGTACTTGTGCACCTTCAGGTTCCTTAGATGGTCTTGAACCTGATCTTCTCCTACAGTGGGAGGTTCTTCATTCTCCCAGTCCCTGCCTTTGAAGACTGAGGCAAAAAAGTCATTGAGTATCTCTGCCTTCTCCATGTCCCAAGTAACCAGGTCTCCCATTTCCTTCCAGAGAGGGTCCACATTTTCGCTAGTCTTCCTTTTATCACCAACGTACCTCTAGAAGCTTTCCTTGTTGCCCTTGATGTCCCTGGCCAAATTTAATTCTATCATCAGGGCTTTAGCTTTCATAACCTGATCCCTGGCTGCTCGGACAATTTGNCCCTGCCTTTGAAGACTGAGGCAAAAAAGTCATTGAGTATCTCTGCCTTCTCCATGTCCCAAGTAACCAGGTCTCCCATTTCCTTCCAGAGAGGGTCCACATTTTCGCTAGTCTTCCTTTTATCACCAACGTACCTCTAGAAGCTTTCCTTGTTGCCCTTGATGTCCCTGGCCACATTTAATTCTATCATCAGGGCTTTAGCTTTCATAACCTGATCCCTGGCTGCTCGGACAATTTGTCTGCATTCCTCCCAGGCTACCTGTCCTTGCTTCCACCCTCTGTAGGCTTCCTTTTTGTGTTTGAGTTTGTGCAGGAGCTCCTTGTTCATCCAGGCAAGCCTCCTGGTGTTTTTGCCTGACTTCCTCTTTGTTGGGGTGCATCGGTCCTGAGCTTGGAGGAGGTGATCCTTGAATATTAACCAGCTTTCTTGGGTTTCTCTTCCCTCCAAGGCTGTATCCCATGGTACTCAACCAAGCAGATCCCTGAAGAGGCTGAAGTCTGCTCTCCTGAAGTTTGGGGTAGTGAGCTTGCTGTGTGCCCTCGTCATTGCCCTAAGGATCTTGAGTTCCACCATTTCATGGTCACTGCAGCCAAGGCTGCCCTTGAGCTTCACATTCCCCACCAGCCCTTCCTCATTGGTGAGAACAAGGTCCAGCATAGCACTTCTCCTCATTGGCTCCTCTATCACTTGGAGAAGGAAGTTATCATCAATGCATTCCAGGAACCTCCTGGATTGCTTATGCCCTGCTGTGTTGTCCCTCCAACAGATAACAGGGAGGTTGAAGTCCCCTATGAGGACCAGGGCTTGTGAATGTGAGGCTGCTCCTATCTGTCTATAGAGGCCCTCATCCACTCAGTCTTCCTGATCAGGCAGCCTGTAGCAGACCCCCACTGTAATGTCACCTATCCCTGCCCTCCCTTTAACCCTGACCCATAAACTCTTGGTCGGCTCCTCTTCCATCCCCAGGCAGAGCTCTGTGTACTCCATCTGGTCACTGACATATAGAGTGACACCCCCTCCTCATCTCCCCGGCTGACTTTCCTAAAGAGCCTGTATCCTTCCATTCCAACTCTCCAGTCGTAGGAGCCAGCCCACCACATCTCCGTGATGCCAATAACATCACAGCCTTGCAGACGTGTGCACTTCTCTAACTCCTCTTGTTTATTCCCCATGCTATGTGTCTTTGCATAGGGGCATTTAAGTTGGGCCCCCGATGAAGCTGACTTACTGGCTGGAGGTGCTGGTATTCCTTTGTGCTGTTCTTCAGGTGCTCTTCTGCTGACATGTGATCCCTCTTCAGGCTCTGGGCATCTATTGCTGGCACTGGCATCAAACTGGTAGGAGTGGCATGGATTGAGGTTCCCATGCCCCAGCAACTTTAGTTTAATCCCTCTTCACCAGCTTGGCAAGCCTGTGACCAAAGATGCTCTTCCCCTTCTCTGACAGATGGACCCCACCAGCCCCCAGCAGACCAAGTTTCTCAAAGCGAGTCCCATGGTCTAACTAGCCAAACCCCTGTAACTGGCTGTAACACCAGTCCTGTAACCATTCGTTGATTCACCAGATTCAACTGGTCCTTTCAAACCCTTTCCCTTTTACCGGGAGGACTGATGAAAAAACTACCTGCCCTCCAGAGTCCCCTACTGCTGCTCCCAGGGCTCTGTAATTCTTCTTGAAACTCCTCAGACTGCTCCCAGCTGCATCGCTGGTGCCCATGTGAAACAACAGCAGCAGATAATAGTGGACTGTACGAGGCTTGGCAGTCTCTCAGTGACATCCCTGATACGAGCCGCCGGTAAGCAGCACACCTCTCTAGAGAGTGTGTCGGGTTGGCAAATGGGTGCCTCTGTACCTCTCAGAAGAGAGTCACCTACTGCTGTCACCCATCGCCTTTGTAGATGTTCACTATTAGCAATGTCACATGAGAAACTGGGGGAAAAGACCAGGTTCGAGCTGGTTGACTGGACAACAGCCAGTAAGACAGAGGAAGCACACTCCATACATTGCAACATTACCAGTCAACTAGAAATCCCAGCAGCAGAAACCTTTTGAAACGGGCTTCAAGTTCATGCCAAGCCAGGGATAAATTAATATACATTTTGGGTTCTAAATTAGATTATTACTATCTAACTGTCTTTTCCTGCCAAACTTATACTCAGCTTCACTCAAGAAAAAATGGGCCTGCAGCAATTTAGTCTTGAGTTTTACTCCCTTGCTTTTCCACAGTTATGTTATGGAGTGGTCTAATCTATGACTTGAAGAAAATCTGGAAGGAATGGAACAAAAGTAGACCCTTTATTTTGGTACAGCTTTTGAGATTTCATCTATTGTGATTGCAATCGGAAATCTAAGCTAACAGCTACCACCTGTGAGCTCAGTATCAAAGTATCATGAAATCAATTTGCAATTATTCACAAAGATTCCCTCAAACCTGACATTGCATGAAAATTTAGCAAAGTGGTCCCAAAGTCTTGCCTAACATTATGGGACAGGTCCAAGGCTGATATAGCTCAGAACTGAGTTCCCAAGTCTCATTTTAACTATCTCTTCATTTCTCATTACGTCTAAATCTCTCAATACAAAATACAAAGTGAGCAATATCAAAGCAAAAGACAGATTCCTTAAATGAACAGAGGGAAAACAAGACTTTTCATTTAATCCATTTATTATGATCCCAGGAATTCCAGAGCACGGTTTAAAAAAATCTGTATTACAGTGCATGGGTCATGGAAGCAAAGTTGTAACAGAAAAGAAATCATCAACTACTGATGAGCATTTCAAAGATGACTCTTTGTTCGTTCATATACACATTAACCTTGCAGAACATGAAGCACAAACAAACACCCTGTGTTCATATTGGTCCAAATTATTGAAATCACTCAGGAAATAAAGACTTTGAGCCAATATCCTTCTCCAGGACTGTGCGTTGCAGCGCCAGTATTAGATGTGAATACAGCGAAGAGGAAAGCAGTGGCTTTCCTTGCAAATGGAGACCTTGCAAAAATGTCTTCTTTTAGTTCCTTACACTGAGCTTCAGAGGCTGAGAGTGTGCATCAGAGGCAAATCAGAGCTGATCCGTTAAGCCTGTGATTCATCATCACGAATGTTAGTGCAAATGGCTCAAGCCCAAATTTATACACCTATATGGAGTAAATAACTTGTCGGTGGTTCCCTAGAGTTTAGCCAAGTAGTGCTGGAGTGCTGGAGAACGGTTATAAGGACATCATGAGTGACTTCCCGAGGTCCTTGTCAACTCTCGGGACACTGTATCTGTAAGGAATTTGCCTGGCACACACTTTGAAACACGCTGTGGGAAAGGATCTGGGTGACGTGGTAGGTCACGGTGCTTGCTGCATCATCACAAACCACGACGCAACAGGCACCGAGGGCTGTGCTCTGGCGGTTTGCTGGCGTCTCGCTGCACGGCAGGCTCTGCTTTGGCCGCTGCTGAAGACAGTCTAGCTCTTCCTCCATGGAGCAACTTGCATGTTCCTGGGGCCAGGAAAGGGATTAGTTTTCTTTTGTCTGCCCTGGCTTCTGTTCATGGTAGTTGTGTATTAGTGGTGCCAGGACAGCGGTGCTTTCAGTGCTTGCTTATTCCCTCACCGAACACAAATGGCTACCAAAGTCCTTCCCGCATTAAATTCAACAGCAATACTTCCAGCGGCTTCCAAGCTGCAGAAGCACAGCTTTATTCTTCTGTGTGGAAGGAAGGAAAGAAACTACTCGCAAATTGGGGATCAGGTTACCAAAAAGGGCACTATGAGGCTGTTAACCTTTGAGAAGCAGAACACTCTCCCCTTTCCCTAGAGAACCTCTTTTTGAAGATCAGAGTGTATTTGTTTGTGTTACCATTTCCTTCCTGGCTGATTAAAATCAAATACCTTCTGGTCTATGTAAGGCAGCTTTTGATCGCTGCCACTTAAGTTTTCCTGTTCAATAAAGAACCTTCAGCACTTTTGATTATTTCCTTGCTATCAGCACTAAAAGAAAAAATGAATTTAGTGAATATAGTGACTGATGTTTTGATCTATTTGGATACATGTATGAGACATGCAGAGGCACACTGGCAGGAAGCATGGATGGAAATAAGCTATTAAGATGTCCCAGAGCATTCATTTTCCATTTGTAATCTATCATCCGAGATACATTTGCTTTGGAATTGCCAGGTACCATGCTACATTAAGTAATTGAAAGCACTGAAGATAAGGAAAGAAGGCCATTGACAACATATGCTTTGGATAAAAGCAGCTATAAAAATAAACGTAATGACCATAACAGGGACAAGACAAGCATGGACAGTAACAAATTGGGAATGACCAGAAAGTTCACAAATAGTCAAGCTACAGGAAACGGTGCAGTCAGCCTTGGGGACTGAAATCCAAGTCTTTTTTTTTTTTTTTTTCTTTTCATACTGATCATTTCGTTTTAACTATGTGTTAACATAATATGTTTCCCATTCCTACTCTACATACGGTCTATTTTCTTTCTAATAGATTGCTATAATTGCTCTTTACAACCTGAGCACTAAACCAGTTTAAGGATGCTCCTGTTAAGAGGCATGGATGATGAAGTCAGATGTTTGATGCAATTTTAATTTTCTGTGTAAAATGTACAAAGTTCCATTTTTCTAAACTCAAGGAAAACCAAACAAGAGACTGCCTCTGTGCTCAAGGCTCCAAGTGCTTTTTCAGTCAGTACTTAGCTCTCACCTTTTCTCAGCATTACGCATCTTGGAGCTTTACAATCCTGGGTTTTACCTTGCTTCTCTTTCTGTTAGCTCGGTCACACTCTTGTGGCTGCAAAGACCTTCACCATGTTGGGTTAATGCTTCCCATGAGCCTGAAACTCTAGCCCGGGGTGTCTCTGATCGCTCGGGCTGCTGCAAGCCTTTCATTGCCTCCCAGACCTAGCTGTTCTTTCCTTGCTCGTGTCTCTGGTCCTGCCCTGCACTTTCTCCCACTTTCACCTTCAGATCCACCACTGCATTTGGTATCATGTAGGCAAAACGAAATTGTTGGTGGAGCAAGAAGTTCTGTGGGTTTAAATAAATCGGTCAAATGACATCTGTTCGGTATGAGGAATCCCTCCTTATTTTTAAAAGGCAGAATTCTCCATGAGGACAGATGTCCAAATCAGGGTACATTATAGAGGAATGTGTTCAGCTTGGAGCACATTTGAAATCAGCAGTGTCTAAAAGACAAAGAATAAGGAGCTTAGACCTGCTGCATTTCTTCACTCAGCTTACTGTTTTACCACTGGTTGTAACTTCTAGTATTGGCAGTCTGTCTTCCTCTGCTATTTTTTTTTTAATTGTCTTCCTTTAAACATTACAAGAAATACAACTTTAAAATCACAGCTTAAGCTTAAAAGGATAATGTATGGCAGTAGAGAAAATGGAATATAATGTTAATTCTATAGAGGGAAGCGTTCAAAGTGCTTATCATGTCCCATGCCACAAAGATGAGATAAAAATGCCCTAAGTTTTTTATTGTGACAGTATCACAGTCAAGCACTCTGAACCAAAAACCTCACAGTAACAGAGTGCCTAATTATTATATTCAGTGCCTAATATTTGTCAGCTTGAAGGTGCTAGAATAAGTCCAGGACAAATTTCTCTGCAGATATAATCCCATTTGTTCTAGTCGGGTCTATTTACACCACAGATGCCTGCCAGTTATTGAAAAGGCCATAATTAAGTCTGCCCTAAATCTGCCTTTAAGCTCTGCATCTTCACATCCCGCTTCAGTGCGACCCCTGGATGCCTGAAGTAGTTGGGGTGCTGGATGCAGGATAACGTTAGCACAGCACGCATGAGCTCGGGCAGGGCCACAAGGCAGCAGTTCATGCATTGAAAGGTGTCCGAGTTCGTGCATAGTTGTGTAGCACTGCAAAGTCTTGCACAGCACTGCCATGGGGATAGAACAGCATGTACAGGTCTCTATATCCTGGCCATAATGAGTATTTCAAGAGAAGGAAAAAAGAACTCCTTTTTTAACCGACCCTGCTGGGAACTCAGTATTAATTATTACAGCTCCAAGCCAGCACTACTGTGAAGTAGTGCTAGTCCTCCAAGACAAGGCATTTGGGAACTGCAGTCCCAAGGAGGGAGACGGGCCAGTGCAGAGGCAGGTTTTGTGCCTGGGGAGCCTGACCGGGAGAGGGCTGGTGAGAGGGTTCGTGCTGGAGAGAAACCAGCTGGGCTGCGGGGACACACCAGAGGGGCAGATGGCCAAGGACTGCACAGATTGGGAAGAGAGGACCGAGCCCGGGCGAGGGCTGGAAACGCGGTGTTACAACAAAGCTAAAGAGGCACATTTCAGCAGGAGCTTTACAAGATAATGCCTCAGTGGTCCAGAAGATGTGTTGCGGTGCCTTTGTTGTGACTGATGCAGTGCTCAGTGTACAGTTATCTTCAAGTTTAGAACTATAAACATGGCTGGAAAGGTAATGTCCTCTGTTGTATTTACCAGAGGAAAAAGTCCAGATGAGTAATAAAAGCCCCAGATATCCCAAACATCTACATTCACAGCAAGATATAATGTGACATAATAAATGTGTGTGTATGTAATGTCAAGCAACCTCAAAGTACGTGCAAGTTAGACAGGGCAGTTCATAGTGCAAGAGAAGGGTTTGGGGGTGGTGGGGTTGTTTGCTTAGTAAATGTATGCGAACAGTCATCTCTGAAGGAAACTAGGTATTTTTAAAAATAACTACAGTGAAAGGTATTACATGACAATATTAGGAGAAAACAATAATATCGGTTTCTGTTTCTAATTATAAACATCTGTGTATAAATGAAAGCCATTTCTCGCTCTACAAGCCTATCTCCTCCATGTGCCTGATTCCTCTAAAGGGCAGGAATCCAGTATGGATGCTGTAAGGCCCATCATTAAGTGAGCTGGACTCCTGATGTGCTCATATTCCAGTTGTTACTGGTCTTCCTGTTACTCCCTCTCCTCCTTCCCCTGCCTGTAAATTAAAAAATATGCTGCCCTCCAGGTCTGGGGCCCATGCAGCTATCTCCAGATACAAGGCAGCCCTCCTAACATGGGAAGGGTTTTTGTTAGGCTCTCTGGGAAGCTGAGGACAGAGGTCAACAGTCTCCTACAAAGTACAACGGGTGATGGTCGTATAAATAAAGCCCGGATGAGAAGCCTAGCCAGCTACAGCCAGTGGACCAAGACATCTGTGGGCTCTGCCTAACAAGGTAGAACTTGGTGAATTGACCTTTAGAGCCCCTGAAAAAAAGAGTAGATGAAGGGCTAGGGTGTGCATGGAGTGGCTGGGAAGGAGGGGATCGTTGAGATTGAATTCGTTTTGTGGAAGTGCTTTCCCCACAGGACTTACTGTGATTTGCTCCTCCAGCCTCGGCAGATTTGCTGAAGCCTCAGTTCTTCCTAAGAGTCTGAGGACAACTAGCAACCTACGAGTGGAAACAAATAAGGAGACAACATGGTGCTAAACAAGGTAAGCTAATGATTATACATTTTTTCATAGGCCACAAAGCTTGGGTTATTAATTACTGAATGCGACTTTGCTGGAGAAAAGCAGCTGGCAAACAAGTTTCTTGAAAGACTGTGTATTGCTGAAGGTTAACGCTCTCCTTGCATTTATCTACTTTCCGTGAGTACTGTCTGCTTTCCAGCATGGGACAGCGTGCTGAAACACCCTCTTTGGCTACTGCTCTGTACCTTACGGCTCCATTTCGTGCTATGCAAGTGGCGCGTCTTTTGTTCTGTCTGCTGCGACTTTAAATCTTTCAGAAGCAGACTGCTGCTGTGTCCCCATTCGATCTCTGTTCCTTTTTGTTTCTAAATACAACCTCACTTCGGAGTGAGTGATTTCTGTGCTTGGGAAGTATGCTGTGGTAAAGAGGTATATTTGTGAAGCCATCTACCTGAGAAGAGTTGTGCCTCCTGGGGATAACTAATGGAAATTCTTGTGCTGATGATGCATGATACCCGAATGTCTTCTTTCAAAGTGCTGCGAGGACTGGAGTTCCCTTAGGACTGGTCTGAATTCATCCTTCCTTCCCCAGCCTTCTTGTGTTATTTTAATTAAGTTGTAATTCATCTCTGTCTTTAAAATAAATTGTTTTTCTAATTTACTTGGAGACGCACCCTTTAATTTGAGATAGGACTATACGGATTGTGTGCTATTTGCAGTAGAGCCAAGGTGCAAACTTTCAACGACAATGAATAGCGTTTCTCAGATATGCGTAGCTCTTGTCCTTTTCTAGAGATAGGTGAAGGGCAAGTCTGCCTGTCACCAGCCGGTACATGGTTCATTCCTGAAACATGCAGCTTTGTAACTCCCTTAGTACTAATTTTAGCTACTAGCTATAGAATTTCCTTGTATTCATTTCAGTATATAATCCTGTTTTAACAAAGCCCATTGATTGGAAAAGATATTCACAGAATTACTGGCTTATCTATTAGATAGATGTCTGTATGAGCACTGAGAACTGTCACAGCAATTAATATTGTCTTGGGCGAAATAATATGACCTGAACTATACAACAATAAGAATTGTAGAGAGCAGAGCAGCCGCCAATCCCTGGCCAATAAACTGCAGTGCAACTGCCAAAAGTTTAAATTAATTAAAAAAATATTATTTTTTTTTTCAGTGGATTGAATTACAGTCAAAAGAAACACATTTCACAGAGAAACACTGAACTTTCTGACAGTGATAATCAAGTGCAATTTGCTGCTCTTCCCCGCATCTGTAAGCCATTCTGGGTCTCTTGGTTGGTGACTTTTTGCTAAAAGTGTAGTCCGTTCCATCCAGCATGCCTGAAAGAGCCTGCCTGAGGTAGCTGGCCATAGGCCTTGGGCTCAAAGTGCTTTTTTCCCTCTTTGTGCTGATTTTTTGAATTGTGAAAATTATACTTCAAGGCTTCCAGCAGGCCTCAAAGAATTCTGTTTCACAGGATGCCCAAATGAATAAAATCTCTTTATTATGGTGCTTCTTAAAATCAACTAGATGATCATTTGAAAGGTGTCTCTTTAGATTCACAAGGTGCCATTTCTGTGCAGATATTGAGCTGCCAACAATCAATTACTGTAGAGCTGAGCACGTTCAGTTCCTCAAAGCACCCCACGTATCTATCGCAAA
This sequence comes from Pandion haliaetus, assembly GCA_013401275.1. Taxonomy (NCBI): domain Eukaryota; kingdom Metazoa; phylum Chordata; class Aves; order Accipitriformes; family Pandionidae; genus Pandion; species Pandion haliaetus. The sequence goes on along the minus strand of VYZV01007829.1, from coordinate 372,860 downwards.
CTCTTTGTTGCGCTTTGTTTAACTATTTCTTCCCACAAAATTATGAAATTGAAGTTTCCACCCACTAATTTCCACTTCAAATAAGGTCAGATCAACATTTCCGTTCCTCGGTTCGGGTGTGTGTTAGCGAACGGCCCTGTTGTTGCCTGTTTGCACTCCTCCTGTAATCAAACCTCTTTTTTTTCTTGCCAAAGGCAGGTGGGTTTGATGCCTGCCTCACAGGTGTATCTTGTTGCTGGAATATATTGTCGTGCTCAGGGCAAGGCAAGCCAGTGTTAATGCTTGTGGTAGGAGGGTTGTGATGAATGTTATGTTGCTGGACAGTTCAGGTTGGAATGGGCTCCTCTGGAGGTCATTTGGTCCAGCCTTGCCCAGGTAAGGGATGATCCTGTACCCAAAAGGTTTCTTTGCCCACCTTGGTAGCACAAGCTGATGGGTCTTTCAAATGTTCAAGATTCAATACCAGTTAAACCAGGGATCCCTGTTTTCATATAATCTCTGTATTAATGAGTGCATTGGAAGTAAACTGCACAGAGTGCAGCACTAAGCTGTGGTTTGAGAGCAGCTTTTAAGTGGTAATGTCAGAGAAATGATATATTCCATTTTGCTTGGATATCAGTTGACAAGCTGAAAGGGACTTTAGACAATAGGTATTTACCCAGTGTTTTTCCTGGATGTAATAACGTGCAGCATAGCTTTTTCATCCACTCAGCTGCCAATGGGGATCAGGATGTTAGATACAAGGAAAAATAGATCTCATAATCCATCTTTGAGGGCTTTTGTCATTAAGTTTTTATTGTATAATGGAGAGTCCAGGCTGCTTTAATATTATACAATGTCTTAGTGAATTCAGCTGTCCATATTTCCTAATCCTTTCACAATGAAGCAAATATTTTTTCCTTTCTTGAGAGATACCAGAAATCCCACTTAAAACACAAAGCAAAGCTAAAGCAAAAAAGCCTCTTGTAAAATTAAATTGAATGCAGTAATACTGAGAAGGCATTTCAAAGACAGTGAAGCCTATACAGAAAGGTAACTCCAGCCAGCAACTGCTGTCTGCAAGAACAGTTTTAAAGTATTTCTGTGTTTTTCACGCTCTCTTCTCTGGCCTTTAGTTCAAGGCCATCTGTGCTGAGCAGCTGACTTTCCTTGGTCCCTTGAGTGGCTGTTGAAGATAGGCTTCAGTATACATAATGAGGAACAAAACCTGTTGGAAGAGTACATTTTTAAACCTTCACCCTTCCAGATAAAGTATGATAAAACTAATTTAGCCCTTGAAGGAACAAATCTTTGATAACTAATTTAATTCCTGATAATTTATTGTGCTGTATGAGTTGGGAAAACAGATTCAAATGCCTTTTGGATGGTAATAAGAATCATTATCAGGAGAAAAAAGCCACTATGGAAAAGGAAAATAGCTGAAAGATTAGGCAGAGAGAGATGGAAGTGCCTGCTTGACGTGGGCTGTGTAAGGAGGTTGGCAGCTTGAAGGGGGAGCTGAAGGCAAGTGCAGTATCTGGGGAGAGGACAAGGTGAAGAACTTGGCTTGAGGGAAAATACACTCTGGTTTTAGGCTGGTTTGTCATCTCAAGGTTTCAGGAGTTCAGGTTTCGTCAGATAAAAAGGCCTGTTTTAATGTCCTTGTGTGAAGAAGTAGGAGGCAATGGTTAAATCTGAGACTGTTGGGTTTTTTGTTTGTTTTTTTTTTTTCCCCCAGAACCTCAGGGATTTATGCAATTTATTTGATTTTATCTATTGTTCCCATAGAGTTTTATCTCTAGATAGGGCCACAAAGTGCTGATTTGTGTAGATCCCCTGTTGAGTTTTATTGTTGAATCTGGAGGATGGCACTATGCTCCCTAAGTGAACAGCCAGCATCAAAACAAGTTATTTGTATGGTAATCCAAAAAGAGATAATTTATTGGCACATGCTAGGTTTCTGGCATGCAAGGGTAGGTAAATGGTCTGCCAGCAAGCCACGTGAGCAGCAAAGCTACTCGTGTTTGCAGGACATCTTGCATATTAACGTGCATTTTCCTCAAATTCAGCCATCCTACCAGTTCAGCAAGCACAGCGCAGTCACTGAAGTCCATGTCTCTGCAATATGCATCTTTTCCTCTGGTAACGGATTTTGTGGTACCACAGTTACTGCCAATCTTATTTGATGACTGCCATGTGTTGACAATTTTCCTAACATAAAACCAGCTACCTAGTGCTGCATCTTTCTGCTCTGGTCAGGCCCTGGACCAGGACACAGATTTCAAGGCATGTGGGAGCTCTGCTCCCATTTCAATTTGTAGCCTTGTCATAGATTTTTCTGTTTGTTTCCAGGCAGGCTGCTTTCTCTCTCAGTGCCTCCTCCTTTCAAGTGATTAGTGAGTAACTTGTTTGTTTGAAGCATAAGGTTGTTGGGCAGAGAGCAGAACACATGAAAATGAACCCTACAGTTAAAAGAGGCGCTTGCACGGCTCGACCGATGCGACATTCGTTCCAGCATCTTCCTCGCTGCAGCTTGCGGCGGGGTCAGGTTTGAGAGGCTTTCTGCCGTCTCCCAGTATTTTTGGGGACCAGACACCATATGGGCATATCCCTGCCTCTGGCTAATGCTCCAGCCCGTGGTTCCCTGTTGGAGCACAGGGCTGTTCGTGCAGGGGGGCAGCTGTGTTGGGAGGGGGGCTGCTGCCCGAAGGAGTGGGTTTGGGGGATGGAGGCTGTGGCGGCGGCCAGCTCTTTCAAGAGGCAAAGCTGTCATGACTGACAGGTTGTTAGGGATTCGTTTTCACTTATGAGCCATGAAATAAAGCTCATCTCCCCGGCATTTTACTACTATGCAGTCCCATTGATTTTTTTTTTTATAGGAGTTGCCCAGTGCTTCATAGCAGAATGTAATTCTGTTTTGGTTTTTTTTTTTCCTTGGGTATTTCTGATTTTCCTGCTGTTCACTGAATGGTTCAGTCAAGAGCCCAGTGAGCTTTTTACAGTATTTAAATAGGAGACATTAGCATAGCATGGATGCTTTAATGCACTTCATATGTGAATCTTTAATATATTCTTATTGATGAAGTCCTTGTATGATAACAAAACGCTGTCCTCCCCCTTTACACAGACAGAAAACTGAAACACAGAAGGGAAACTAATTGCAAATATCATACTTATTCCAAATCTAGTGTCTTAACTCCAGGATCATCCTTTTTCCTTTGAGAAGGTTTTTTGCTATTCTTTGTAGATGTCAGAGACTTTTTGTGCACAGGAGTCTTGATGTCTCTGTCTCTCTTGGTTATTTGTTATGCACTGCTGTGTTTGGTTTGGTGAGGCTTAATCCTGCTCTGCACTGAGTCTTGATTTACAATTAGAAGAGAATTGTTGCAAAGGAGCTAAATGAGGCTCTAGGGTTTAAAAGGCCCTAAAGGCAATTACTAATTTATGAGGGTAAATTGTTGGTAAGATTGCGTGAGCATGTGGAAACAACTCTTGGGGTCATTAAAAAACAAGAACAGATTTATTGACTGATCAGATGTCAGTAAGCTTCCCTTACAAGTGTGGACATTGTATCCTGTGAGGGAGTTAGAATGGGCAGGGAAGGTATCTGCTATTGCTAATACAATATTAAATAGAAATCCTCTCTACTTAATCCTCTTATTAGGTATTGTGTTACCTTGGCTGTTAGCATGTTTGTGACCTGTTGGTAATGGGAAGTAATGAAGTGTTCTGTCATTTTTTGAGAACATTGTAAATGATTTGTATAAAAAGGGATGATATATCAATCAATTTGCATCGGTACTGTGCAAGAGGTGATACCTGTATGGGCCCAAATCTTGTGAGGGATGGGGAAAATTTAGTAAAAGTTTAGCTTTTTCTGTCTCTGACAGTTAGACGTATGTCCTGTCTTGCAGAGGATGAATGCAGTTTGCTCGCTGGTGGCTAAGTTATTGAATACGGGTCCAGTAATACAAAATGTGGGAGGCCTTTATGTCCCTATGAAATCAGAAGGAACTGAACAAACCAGGCCCCTCCTGGGAGAGCTGAAGCTTTGTTTCTTTGTTTCGCTGTGTTTTCCTTGTGTGCATTCACTGTGATGAAATTTGTGGGTTTCGGAGGCAGAGAGGAAGGGCTGAACTCTGTCGCGTTACAAATCCCAGTGCTCACCCCAGGCTTGCAGTGGTAAGGCACTGTTGGGTGGCTGTACAGATGGGGCGTTAACTGGTGGCTGAGTGAATGGTAAATAGAAGTGGACAGGGAGCCTCTGCAGGGTCCCCTGGAAACCGAACCTGGCAGCTGCTTTGGCTTCTAGGCACAACTATGCCAAGAAAACAGCATCAGAAGGAAAAATACCGTTTCATTGAGGAGAGGAAACAAACTTCTGAAAACTGGAACCTGATGCTGTACTTTTCCTCAAGATGAGTACTACTTTCTACAAGAGGCATGTGGTAGCAAAATTCAGCTGCCTGTGAACAGAGTAAGAGACTATGCAGGATGAGCAGATCATGCAGACCAGGTTCTGTGTAAATGTGTATTTGGCTGTAGAAAATGTTAATCACAAAAACAATTGGCAATTCGTGAAACTGCAGTTGTTCTCTGTTCACATGAACCAACTGAGCAAGGTGTGGGATTGCCCTATAGAAAGAGCANAATGGTGGCTCCCCCCCCCCCCAATGCTTAAAATACAGTCAACCCGTGCTAGATCTTCACCCATGCATCTGTGACGCTGTACCTGGTATAAAAGAAAACCCACATCTGTAGCATATTGAAGAGAAACAAGGTACTCTTCTAGAAAAGTCAGGGCTCCTTGAACTATCCATGAATCCTTAGCAGTTTCCTAAGATGCAGAGGAATTTCAGATAATCTCCTCTTCTTTTTCCATACTCTGACCTTTATAGTTCAGGAGATGTGAAACCTTTGCTATTAAACAAGACAAAAATGCTCTCTTCTTTCCTTCACTGCTTACGACACTGATTATAATTCCGATATTGCAGATGGTCCACTAACAATGTCGATTAGGTATGTGCAGCTCAAATTCTGAGTTTAGATTAATCTAATGGAGACGTTATCTGCAAAGGGCTTGAATCCATAAGGCTTGATAAAGCAGCTTGGTACATAAGGGGAAGACCTGAGGTAGCAGTGCTGTTTGTGTGGATTTACATGAAGCAGTGGAAAGCCAGTCCTCCTAAGAACAACTGTTAAAGGCAGGAAACCGAAAGAGTATAAATAAAAACAGATTGAGACAGGATAGGAAAACAGTGCTGTGTCACATTTAAGTAGCGGTAGGCCAACAGTTCTTCGCGTTAACTGAAGCAATATGGCATGAAGGTTTCTCTGGATGGGGGATGTAGCGGGCACTAAGGTAAATTGTGGATTTAATGATGTTTGCTGTGAGGACAAGCCCTAAGGGGAACGTCTGACAGTGTGGAACCACCACGCAGAATAACCTGGTGAACTGCTAATTACATTACAGTCAAAATCAATATGGGAAAATTGAAGCAAGGCTAGCAGCTATGACATATTCTTTCCTTATACTTGCACTGAGTCACCTTGCTTTGTAACAGAACCACCAAATAACCCACGCGATCTCTTAGTTTTTTGGGTTTCGGGCTAGCAGAGCTGGATATCTTTCCTGGTAGGGTTTATGAACCTCTATACAAAAAACAATGTGAAGTTCCTTTCTAAATAACTTTTCTATTATTTTTAAACTGCAGAAGGGTATCAGGTTGTCCAATATTCTAATTTTAAAGAAACTTTCTCCAGAATAAATGTCAATGTCTTTTTCAGGAATAACATGGTTTGTGGCTTTGCGCATTTATCGCTGAATTATAACACTTCTGCAAAGACTTTCTTCAATTACAGCATTATTTTCAACAAATTTATTTTAAAACCTATCAAAATATTGATCTTGAGATTGGAAACATCTCAACATTTTTAGTTATCGCACCACATCCTCTAATTTTACAAGCAAATCAATACGATAACATGGCCATCTGACATATCAGTAAAACAAGAAGTGGAACCATTTCCATGTCTTCTAGAGCATTTGGAAGCCCAAGTCGTGTAAAGGAGTGCAGTTGTCTCTTCTGTGCCACTTAACGTTACTGCTCTTTGGTGAAAGAGGCTGGTACATTGTAGATACCCATAAAGGTCTAACTCGCATTGCAGGAGAAGGGCAGCAGCTGCAAACTCAGAACTGAGCTCGTCTGCAGGAGCCTTTTGCCCAAGGTTTGGGTAGATACAAGTTGGCGCAAACTATTTCTTAATGTAATATATATTTCTGTATATTCTTTATACATACCTGCATAATTTCAAGGTAGCTCAGATTGCTCCATGGATGCCAGAGCCAATGAAAACTAGTGTCATGTGGTTTTATGTCCTTCATCTCTCTGCCTTTCCTGGCATGGTAACCCTGGCTATGCCTCCAGTTATTCCACTTCTGCACACCCCCTTGGGTCCCTTCCATATCCCCTGCTTCCCAGCGGTGCTCCAGCACGACGGCTGGTGCTGAACTGTGCTTGTCCTTTGTGGCTGATTAAACAACTGTGATGTCCAGTACTTGCCATGAGGTCACTCTTAAGCTGTCCAAAGCGTAGCTGCTGCAATAGGCATTTGCATATGTTCATTTCTAATGCCTGTTGGTTATTCCTGTGGTGAAATAGAAAACTCCTTTAATCTTTCTTTAATATCAACTTCCTGGCACAGGCCCTCTTTAGCTGTGACTTAACTGCAGCAGTTTTCTTTGGCACCACTGTTGCATTTAATAGATCATTCTGAGGTGTGCCAAGGTGTCTGGCAATACTCCACCTCCCATTTGTGCTCTGCACCAACTTTTAAATGAATACTCTGATCCCTTCTATGTCTTCCCAGATCCTGATTTTTTTTTTTCTTTTTTTACTACCTTGGCATTACAATATAAAACTCCTAGCAAAGCTAAATCCAGGTAGGATTTATTTGGGTGTGAGGACGTTGTTTAGTATTATAAACCATCTCGGCTAAATGTATATGAGCCATCCTGTTTCTCACCTGTTACAATAAATGACCGTAAAACTGGTTGCCTGTAACATTGGGAGGGCTGCTTGCATTGAACTTGCAATATCTCCTGTACACAAACAGGTCAGGGCTTCTGCAATCAGGAGTATCTCGCACAGGGCTGACCTGGGTTATTCACCACAATTACTACTTTAGAAAGGTACTTTGCAGCTCCTGCCAGGAAAGATTGAGCTTGTCTTTTCTACAGGTCAGGGAGAAACTGCAGGTCTTGCCATTTTCTTTGACACCAGTGGAATAATGTATCCCAAGCAGTCTGTGAATTAATTTCATAATTGCATTTTTACACAACTTTGGCTATTTTGTTCTGATGAACAGCTAATAATACCATTTGTTCATTAATTATGGATGCTGCCTTTTCCTAAATGCCATTTAGGACTTTTTTGTTCCCTTGACATAAGGCAGTACATAAAATTCCCTGTGAGGTTTAACCTTTCATTAAAGCTCACCTTTTTTGTCTCTTTCAATTCATAGTTAAGGTCTTAATTGCGCCCATGGACAAATGTAAAATGGCCAGCTTTGACATGAATATGAACTCTTTCAGGAGAGAAACTGTGCTAAGTTACTGGTGATGTAAACCGAAATCCTTGATAAGGAGAGGCACTTTTCCATTGGACGCTATGCAAATTCATGGTAGAACCCAGCAGCCTTTAGAGAGATACTAATGTAAACACAGACCTTCCAATTTATTCGACCACTGATGCATGAGATCCCCTAATCCTGCCTTCGTGGCAGCAGGTTATATGGTAGATTATTTTTGCTCATTTGAGAAGGGAGAGGTTGTGGAGCCACATCTCTCACCATCGCTGTCCCCAACAGGAGGTACTGCTGGGCCAGCCCCGGCCGTCTGCTTCCAGTCGTTGACCCCGTCCTCTGTGTGAGGAAGATGCGGTGAATTGCATGAGCCTCCTGCATAATACTGACGACTTGAGGAGTCCCTACAAACATTTAGGAAACGGTAGCTAATTTATCACAATGCTTGTGGCTTGCTTGACAGCTAGGCTCTGACCTGTGGCACACCGAGAGCTCAACCCTGATCCTTAGCCGTGAAATTTTTCTTTACACGGAAGGTTTTTTGGCAAGCACATCCTTGCAGTTGCCTTCTCCCCCTTGGAAAAGGACAAAAAACCATGAAGAAATCACAGAACTGCTTGTTGTGTACCTCTGATCAGAGTCAACACTGATTTTTCTCTAGAATCCAATGCAGGGAGATGTTTGTTTCTTCCTGCAGCCTGGAGCAGAATAGCGTCGTTCCTAAAAAGCACCATTAGAGCACATCCTTATAAAATGCGACCAGGGAATCACAAAGGCTGAGTGATCCAAGAGGGATGCAGAACTGCCCGTGCTTTGCGCAGAGCGTGATGATCGAGGGCATTGCCCGCAGAACTGCAAAATGAGCGTGCTCGTTGCTCAGGGTGACTGATGGCTGTTCTGGAGGCCCATTTTCAAATGGAGAAACAAATGAACTGAGAGTTTAGGTGGCAGGGGAGAAATCTCACGTAGACGCTAAGGGTTGAGCCATTTCCTGCTGCAGTCAATCTGAGTCCTTTCTTTTTACCTCGAAAGCTTTACTAGTGCCTGTGACTCACATGGTTGTAGAAGTCAAAGTTGTTTCAGTTCAATCAAGCACTGGCCAGGGTAGGGTGATGGGCAGCAGGAATGGAACTGGCTGAATTTTTCTGCAGGCAGTAATGGTTTATTTTATGAAATAAAAGTGCTGGGGAGAAAGGACAGTATTTCCCAACTGTTGTATATAAGTGGCACCTAGAGATGGACAAGTTAGCACAGGTAGGTACACAAGAAAGGCAGCATTCTTACGTTGGTGTGGTTGATTGGGAAGGGGACTCCTACCCAACTTGAAGCAGTGGAGTTGTGCGTGGGCATCCTGTGAAAGTCTGTAGGGCTATGAAAATGCTGGGAATCATGTTAGTCTGAAAATGATGGCTTTTCTAGCTGGTTAGCTCTGTGATGGATGTTCGCTGGAGGCTGTGCTCCTCTGGCCTTGAGGGCACCGTGAGTGTTTTCAAGGCATTTTGTGATGCTGTTGTCACCTACGTGGCTGATGTACATAGCAGTTGCGATGAAAAAATGTCCCGATGGTTTTGCCACCTCTGAAATTTTGGTGGAGCATTAATTCGTGTAGTTGAAATGTAGATACAGAGCTAAGGAAACACATAGGCCCTAGCTGATGTCAGAGGTGATGCAAAGCAAGGCCAGGAACTCATACAAGCAAGGCCTGTAAGACTAAAACAGTGACAGATCAGCCCCAGGTCAAAAGTCTATTGCAAAATATTTTTTTGAACTCATAAAACCATTTTGCTGTGTGTCTGAAAACATGTGGAAGATACGGTTCAATATTGCTGATCATGATCAGAAGGTACAGCAGGAGTCTGGGGCTAAACTCAGGTCCAATCTGATCTCTGCTCTCAGGTTTCCTCTTGAAAACCTTTTCCAAACCTCTTGTGCTGCCTTGCCTCTGTGCTTCTCTCTAAGATTTTTAACAACTTTTCAAAATGGTCTGAGATCTGCAGATAGAAGAAGCTTTGAGAACAAAATATTTATTACAGTGCAATGATTGTGTTTCAAGGATTCATAGGTTAATGATAACAACATGCCTTTGAATTTTCTATTGTGCATTTCAGCATGTAGGAACAAGTAGAGGCATTGCTAATCTTGTCAGCTGAATCCCTGACTATAACAGAGCTGATAAATACCTTTAATAGGCTGAAATTACTTTCTTAGTAGATATGGCAAAGTTATTTGGGGTTTTATTCCCTTTAGAAGTGACAATGATGAGAAAATAATGAATAACTTTACATTTGAACCAGCAAGAACTATTCAAGCAAGAACTGTGGAAAGGAAACTTGTTTGAAGGCTGATGATGTGTCAGGCGTACTGGAGGCAACTTTTCATCTTGCTCTGGATACGTGGCTTTGGGTTTCTCATTCCCTTCACCCTGCAAACTTTTTGGCTGTAACGATAAAAATTTATTTTCTGCATGTAGCAGAGTAAGAAGTTCTGTGCACACAGTAAACACATTTTATGTGCTCAGGCTTCAAAAGCTGAGTGAAGGTTGTTTTTAGCAATGACTGCTCTGCAGTTCCTTTGTCATGAAAAGCTGCAGCAAAAGGGGATAAAACTTGCTAGAAACTAGTCTGTACTTCAATGACAAGCGCATCTGTGTGTTTCATTCCTAGTGACAGCGATTTTTCTAATGTTTGCTTTAAAGGAGAGCTATCTAACTCGCGTTTCAGCTTGAGTTAGATCAAGCCGTAAGTTAGCATGCTGGCATTTTGTACATTTGGACAAAACCCGGACACAAAGTGTGCTGTTTGCATGCTGGTGCTGAGAAGGTCCCTGGCAGCGCGTGGTGGCTTTCAGCCTGCGAGTAGTTTTAAACCCCCTGATGTACACGGAGCTGTTAAAGGTAGTGTGGCAAGGAGCAGTCATTTTACTGAGGCGAGTTGTGAGTTGTGGAGATATTGTGCCTGATCCGTTGGAAGATTTCCTGACCTACAGAATGAATTCCACTGGATTTTATCTTTTCCACTGAGTGTTATTGTTTCATGTATTTTATGGCTAAAGCATGCTATTATGACCCTCTTGACTGACCTTTCAATTTATCATAGGCAGTAGGTCTTCTCTCATGATGCTCAAGCCGGGGCTGAACTAGAAAGACTTTTAAAAGATGTCCAGTGATCAAGAATGCATCAAAGCCCGTAAAATAATTGCTGCAATGACTAATTAGCTCCATTACTAAACATGTACACTGTATTTCTGGCCTGAGTTGTATTGTTTATTTTGCTCTTCTCTGGGAGGCTGAGGGCTCCTCTCTCATTCAGTTGGTTCCCTCTATGGGTTCTTCTAGCCCACAATCATTTCTTTCCTGAGCTGATTGTAGCATCAACTTTCTTTCTATAAGCCAAGTTTTCCCATTATTCTCACCCTGTTCCCTGAATGGTCTCCAATATTTTGATGAGTGGATGCTAGACCTGGTCACAGTACGCCAATAGCAGTCTTGCTGCTGCCAAACCCAGAAGCGATGCAACTTTTCCCTTTGAATTCGTATTTTCACTCCATCGGTGTGGGAGACTCGTTAGTCCTCTTTGCCACAGCGTCATGCTGGGAGCTGTGCTCTGTGAGCAGTAAAACTGAGAGCGTTTCCTTCTGCCATTCGTTCTGTGCGCCCACAAGGCCAGAGCGGTGGACCATCTCCAGTTTATTTTTAGGTCGCATAAACACATTCATTCCCTGATTTAGCAAAGCATTCAGCATTCCCTGTATCGCAGAAGACATCCTACGGCGATGAGGACCAGCCACGTGGGTCCGCCTTCCCACCACCGACTCATCTACCGAATGGCACCACAAGGCCTGGCACTAAGTGACGTGTGTCAGGCAAAAAGATCAGAATCAGTTTAGGTTGAGCAGCTCCAGAGCAGGCAGTCATGCAAGGTCTTGCGTGGCTTGTCCTTAGCCTTTGCAAAAAGGTCCTTGGAAGAGCAGAGGACTTGCATTTCAAATCGTGCCAAGCCTGAGACACTGGCAGGGAGCAATGTTGGCTGGGGAGTTGTGGGAAAGCACCACCCGTCATTGCTAGAGCGGTGGCTGGGGTGCGTTATGGAGATTACACACTGCTATTGTCAGCCAAGCCTGAGGTCTTACTCAGAAAGTTGATCTTCAGTCAAGTAACTCTTGTCTGAAGTGAATAGGCCCTTGATTAAGGACAGAACAGTCTTTCATTAAGACTTTCTTGGCCTATTCACATTAGATGTGAACTTGTTATGCTTGCTGAAGTAAATATTGCATCCGCTGTGAATACTGGCTCGTACAACACACAATAGGAGCCCTTATTCTGCAGCTTCTCGTTCTGGGCAGAGTTTTGTTGTCTCTCTGGACTCTTGCTGGAGCCACAAGTTATCCAAGTGAAGCCCAACAGCCTGGCAGTAAACAAAAGGACATTGTCAAAGCTGCTTAATAAACACGCTCTGTGCCCAGGGGCCTGGGGAGCAGCAGGGCCCACAAGCCAGCAGAACATGCAAGCACCTGTTTAATGTCATCTGTAGCCAGCAAACTGCTGAAGCCATGGGAGAGAAGTAAGCAGCAGCTTATTTTGGGGCAAAGATGCTGTGCTGGTCTGGTAGGTAGCTTGTACCTGCAGATGACTTTGGAATTGGCTTTTTCCACACTTTAAGTGGGGGCAGAACACAGCCCGTGTTCTCTGTCTCCACAGGCAATGCTGTACCCATTAATGTAAATGCTTGAAGTGTATGGCTCGCTATAGGTGCAAGATACCGTGAAAAGATGGAGCCCTCTGTATTCTGGTACGTACCTGTACCTTCAGAGTTAGTCGTCTTCCTCTGCCAGGGAGGAAGGGCTCTCCTCCCGGCCCCAGTGGGCCCGACATGGATGGCTTCCTGCGCCATGGGGTGGGCAGAGGAGAGGACAACTGCTCCAGTTTGTGGGAGAAGCTCCTGCAGGAAAGGGCTTGGGCTCCCCCTCCCTCCCTCCTCCTCTTTCACAGACCCGTGTTTGATACAGAAGGCTAAGATGCTTTATTGCTCCAGCTGGAGAAGGACCTCGGTCGCAATGACGATTTAAAGAGCACAGCTACAGAACGCTGCAACTGCCACTATTGCTGATGTTGGTCCTAACCCTGCTCCACCTGCCTGAAAATGCCACCGTGGCTCCTAGCTCCCTCCCTCTCTCTCTGCCAGTCCCCACTGTGCTCAAGTGAGTATGAACGCATCTTTAGGAAAACTACAACAAACCATCACACTTGTGAAAGATCAGTAACTATATTCTAGTTTATTGACTGCAGTCAAGTCTTATTATGCCTCGAATAATTAAATACTGCAACTGTGACATTAAAAATACAGGCCAATTTACCAAAATAATTGTATTCTGAAGATTATGTACATATTATACATTTTACAGTATCATGTAAACTTTTTTTTATACATAAGGTAAATCTGATTTATGGTAACTAGAAAACCCAAAGTACTTGCTGACAAAAATATTCCTATGAAACATAAGCACTGTGTCAGAGACATTAGGAAAACTGCAAAGAATGGAAACCAACTATAAAACATAATATAATTGAGTTAGTAGAAAAATGAATTAAATTACATTCATATAAAAAGTTGAACTAAAAACATTGTTATGCATCATTATTAAAAAGGGAAAAAAAATCTCAAATGTTCTCCTCATATATTAACACACTTTCATGGGGAGCTACTGTGCGCCTCATTTCCAGCAATGGGGCATAGCCTAGGAAATCCAGATTCCCATTCTCCTTTTAACATATATTAAATAACTAGGGTCTCTACCAATACAAATATTGTATATATTCATGCACTGTGATTATGTTCATAGTAGCCTAGCAANACATTTTGGCATGCAGTGCTAGAGATGTTTGCTGTTCAAAGAAACTGCTGTGGGATTAGTCTCTAGTCTGATTTGCACACTAAGGGACACGGAAATCCTTCCAGCATAGACTAAAAAATAAATAAGTAAAAGAAGGTAAAGGCCTTAGTTCAACATCTTGCACCGATCATGTCAACTCAGTAACATGTCTTAGCTCTCTCTACAGTCTCCAGAAAGCATGTCACTGAGGTGATGTAATTATATTTCTCCCATCAAACGTTTTATATATTAACTAGAACAACAAAATTGTTCCTTCTGTAAATCTTCATTCATGTGACAGCTGTAGTGTTTTGATTTGGCATAACGGATCTTCAAGTCTAAATTGGTTTTCTAGCTCACATCTCAGCATACCACCATTTGCATTATCTGCTATGTAGTGCATGTAATTAAAGTACCTGGGTATGCTCATTAAAATAAATGCATAATTTAACTGTATATAAACAGCTGCCAAAATTAACAGCTGTTAACCTGGCTGTATTTTGAAGGCTTGTAAAACTTGCATATTTTATAACTGTTCTGCACCTATAAAAGGCCTGGTCCTGCAGAGAGCTAGGCATGTGCTTATCTTCAAGAATTTGAAGAATCTCACGAGATAATAATGAATGAAACTACCCCTGGGCCTCTATAAGCACCACAGGTCATGCCTTGGACGGGTAGTGGGGCCAGCCATTAGTCAAGTTGTGTCAAGGAAGACAATGAGAGTTGGAGTGACTAATGTCGACTGGGTTTAGGCACTAGATATATTCCCTCAAGTGTTGAATGTATCTGAAATTAGACCAAACATCTCTGTCAGGCTTGGACAAGGTAAAAGTGTATTCCAAGATGGCCTTTATAAAACATGCCCAGAATTACAAAAAATTAAACCTATGATGTCTGTTTGTGTACAGCTTTAATAGAAAAGAAATCCTAATCTAGAGTATCAAAATACCGTATTCATATAAACATATGAGAGCATCTAATAGAAAAGTAAAAAGTGAAACACAAACTTTTTTGGAAATTAAATATCCTAAAAAAGTTGGGGTTTTTTTTTAACAAACAAACAAACTCCAAAAAAACACAACACAGGAATTTGTGTGCTTAAAAAAAAAAAAAGAGGAGGACTACATCTCCCCTCGTCTACGAGTTTTTGCTGCAACAGCTCTGCCTTCTTCCTCTTCCTCCTCTTCCTCCTCATAATTTTCTTCACGAACTTCTTTCTGGTTGTTTTCTTGCATTTCTTGCTCTTGATCTGCCCCTCTGTGATTCTTTTCATCTGCCTGATTGGGGGCAGGGGGAAACAAAGAACAACCCAAAAACAACAAAACACAAAAACCAGATTCAGTGCAACTGCCAGTTTCCTTATAGTTTATTTTAGGGCAATGAGATGAAGTTAAACGACTGTCAGCTGGGGTTGTTAGTGCTGACGGACAGAAACAGGAAAAGATTTTCAAAGGCTTCCAGCATGAAATTTTAAGGTCTATGATTGAAAGCAAGCTACAATTATTATATAATGTCACTGTGACATGATCACAGTTATGTTAAGTGTTTAATCATGTCACCGAGTTTGTGGGTTTACACAGTACTTACATTTTCGTCATTTTCACCATATGGCTCTTCAGCATTGCGTTCCAGTTCTCTTTTCTTCTCTTCAGTCAAATCTTCCTGGATCTATAAAGCACAGAGATGTTCTGTATATTTTAATTTCCTTTAAAAAAGTAGCCTGTGGCATAAATGTACGCGTTCACAGCTACACTTTCACAGAATGAAGATTCAAAAGAACAGGAGGAGAGGGTGTGGAGAGGTTAAAGGAGGAAAAAAAAACCAACAAACCACCACACAACATTCAGGAAACTTGCTTCCTCTCAGACCATACTTAACTTTTAACTACAGTTTTCACAGACCCTCTCCTCATCAGCTAACACACTGAGATTTCCATTCCATGTTTTAACTTTACATACATATTATTTTCTCCTTGTCCTTCACAGTAAGACTGTCATGACACAGCAAAGAGTCATTACTGACACTTCCACCCCACTGTGGACTCCTAGAACTCTTTCAGTTCCAATACGCAAGGTAGGTATTTAAAGGTAACTTTGTCCATGTTTTCCCAGCAGTTGAGCTTCTGCTAATTGCTCCTGGAAAAACACAGAGGAGCAAGGGGGGATTGGGAGTGAAGAACAATCTCTTCCAACTCTATCCTCGAAGAGAGCAGGCCACACTGAATCTGTTTTCCAGGTGTTCAGATCTTTACCCAGCACTTTTATGTCAGCACTCTCCCTCACTTCCATGTCCCTTTATGGTTAGGTGCAGACTTGAAAGAGGCATGCTTTTCAAAGTAAACTTTATTTTCTTTTGGAGAATGCTGTTACAGGTATCTGCTCCAAATGGTGTCCTGCAAGCTGGGTTAGATGATTCCATAAGGCCATACAGCTGTCCCCATGGAAAAAAAAAGCTGTTTCACCTGGCTGGGAAGCATTCACCACTCAGTGCTGCCACCTACCCCTGCCACAAAGAGCAAGGATGAGATTGCTGCTTTCGACAGGGGTCCCTCTCTAACAGCTGCTATCGCCTTCTCCCGGACAACAGCAGCAACAGCCTTCTCAACGTCATCAGTAGCAGGAAAGTATATTTAGCAATTGCTTCTGACAGGAGGCAAAGCTGCTTGTGAACAAGTTCTTTGAGGTTAGGTATTGCTGCCAGCAGAAGGGCAGCCATCAGACCTGGATCACTTTGAGGGATATATGGGAAAGATCTGAACAGCAGCAATGTATAATATTTGAGTCAATCTACTCAAGAGACTATTCCTGATTACAGCATCTTAACTCTTTCTTGATGGCTCATTCAATCACTGCTCACTCTTTAATACTTCCAGTAAGCACACTGGTCATAGTCCTTTGTGAAACGTATTAAATTACTTCCTGTAAGCCAAAGAGTAGTTGCCAAAGGCCAACTATTCCCAGTTCCTAATGACCTGATTTGATTTAAGCTACCATATTTTGAACTGGTGAATTTTAAGTGCCTACCAGCTAATCTAGACAAAGTGTTCCCCATAAGGGAGTAATGAGTAGCTCTTTCTATTGCTTTTTGTAAATCATTATGTATGAAGTAGAAAATAGCAATTGATTAGGTATGTACTGAAGAACTGCAGGGCAACTTACACTAGCACATGCATAATAAGCATGCCATTCAACATTTGAAGG
This sequence comes from Pandion haliaetus, assembly GCA_013401275.1. Taxonomy (NCBI): domain Eukaryota; kingdom Metazoa; phylum Chordata; class Aves; order Accipitriformes; family Pandionidae; genus Pandion; species Pandion haliaetus. The sequence goes on along the minus strand of VYZV01007829.1, from coordinate 356,229 downwards.
AAAAAGTCCCTTCCCTTCCAGTTCAAAGAAATGTGCTAACAGCTTCCTGACTATTTGTCTCCACAAAGAGTAGGGCCTTACGGAACTTGCAGTGCTTAGGAGGAGTGCTGATAAATCAAAGTCAAGAGCTAAAGAGCAAGGAACTGGCCAAGGAAGCAGTTTGCCCAGAACAGCAGTGTGTGATTAGAGATGCAAAGTTGGGGTTTTTTCAGTGACCTTCAGAGGCGCTTGAGGTTTTCGGGAATTTTTCCTTCTGTTGTGAATGGTTTAATCTTTTCAATTATTGCACGATACTGTGTTGCATGGAAGACTACTGGATTGCAGCATATAAGCATGAGTAATACTAAATGTGTCCAGAAGTGGACAGTAGAGTAATGGCAAAGACCTCCTAGGTTTCAAAGTCAAAGTCATTTGGGTTCATCTTGCAGTTACAGAGGATACTAATGTTGAACATGAATGGAGATGTACTATGCTACCTGAGTCCACATATGCCTTATGTCTGTCTTCTTACCTCCTCTTCTCCCTCTTCCTGGTATTGTTCATCCACATTATCTTCCTGCTGGTCAGGATTTCCTGCCATCTGCAGAAAGATCATATAAAAATTCAGTTCTATGTGCATGCCTATTAACTTTAGAAGACTGAAGGTTAAAGCTTCTTGTTCTGGAACTAAAACTTTACGTAAAGCTGAAGTAACAATAATAGCAAAAGAAGTTACAGTGCGTTCATTAGCATTAATGATAGCCTGGCTACATGATTTAGAAATGCCCTAAATTAAAAAATAGACAGCAGAACGATTATAATAAAGATCACTTTGCAGAATAAAGCAAGACTTTCCATACTAAGCAGGAAGGCAATGAAATAGTCACACCATTAAAGACCAATGCCATAAAAATACAGATTACCTCTCCCTAGAGGAGTTGACCATTTAAACGTGGTTGAAATGCGCAGCATTCACTGAATGGCCATAGAAGGAAAGTGACGCCACTGCTTACAGCTGACTGAGTGTTGATGGCGTGGGATTTGTGCAAAGGCATGACTGTATGAATGGGTGTTCTTCCAGGGGTTTGTGTGAAGGTAAACACAGGGGCCCTGAACTATGAGACTACAGAACCTCACTGAGTGGAGCCAGTGATGAAAAACATACCACTGTATCACCAGGAGTAATTCCACACTTTACCTGTGCATCTCATATAGCTTAAAAGATATCTTTAGAAGTCAAAGTTCAGTGTTCTCTCACCAAGCTGTGCTAAACTGTCCTTAAAGAAGACCTGCAAATGCTTCCTTTCCCTTTACTGACCACTAGGTGCTCTTCCATTCCTGGATGTCCTTGTTTCTGACTGGTTTGCTTGTGCTTTTCATTTTCATCTGGTAGATTTTCTTCTCTCTCTTGCTCAGCTTCCTCAAATTCATCTTCTCCCTGATTATTGGGGTCATCAGCAGGATTCACATCTTCCATGGCTGCCTTCTGTAATTTTCAGAAGTTAATGTTAAATACTTACTTTTATCTCACAGTCAAATTCCATTTCACTTGAAAGATACCCTAGCATGAGCTATGTTAGAGCTAACTCTACACCCACTGAAACCAGCTGAAATCTCTCTACAGGCATCAGGGGTCACTAGATCAAACCCTAGCCAATCCACAAGTGTCAGTTCCTGAAAGAAAAAAAGTACTTCAGCACTGAACACAGACAGAACTGTAGTATGGGTATCTGCTAAAAACCAGATTGAATCTGATGACTTATTTCACATCAGCCGTTGAACTCCTTTTGTTTACTGACTATCTGACAAAGACAATGCCTCAGAAGACCAGGTGCAAAAAAGATAAGACTTTAAATGCTCAGGGCTTAAAAGAGCTGATGTGATCTTTCAGTACCAGTCTGTCCTGCAATATTGACCTTGTCTGTGTCTTTAATAAAACAAAAGAGAACAACACTCACTTTTCATCGTACTTTGCCATTCAGAAAACAAGCATTTTCTTTCTGCTTATCATTCAGTAAAAGCATTTCTGGTATCTTTATAGCTGACAAGTTAAAGATCCTTTAGAAATATTTACTATACAACTTAATTTGCTGAGGCGGAAGGGAGTAAAGATGACACTTGGCATTGTGGAACATCAAGTGTAAGATGAAACCTGGGGGAAGGCACAGGACTGAATCTCCTGCATCCAGATCTCTGTGCAATCAATATCATGGCTGTGTTCAGTGCTGAGGTATGTCCTCTTTCAAGATCTCACACTTCTTCTGTACTGACTCCAGCTGGTTTCAGTGGCTATTGAGTTGGCTCTTACCCTCTTAACTACTCATAGCATGAAAAATACCATCACCTCTCTTTTTGACTGACCACCCATGAGTTACTCCTGTTATTTTTTTGAGTCTAAGTTTATCTGTTCAAGTCCCAACTCAGTCCAAATCCCTTATTCCACTTAAAGCAATCAAAGGAATGTAGAAAAACAACTTGTTTCCACTAAGGAAGCTTTCTTTGATTTCCTCCCAAATCAGTAAGGACAACTTTAAATAGATCTTAGATGCAGTTTTAAACTGTCAAGCTTGTCTTCCTAGCAGACCTCTGGTTCATCTTATTTCTGCAATGTGCAATTATGTTAGATGAGACTGCTGGGTTTTCACTACAGTAATGACTGCAATCCATAGCATCTTAATTCATACTTACTGATTCATCAGCCTGCTGATTTTCTACTTGATGTTCTGGTTCTTGCTGTTCATTTGGATTATTTTGATCATCATCTTCACCTTCATCCTGGTGGTGGTTGTCACGTTCATAAGCTGACAAATTTTTGATGTTATTATTGTATTACAGCAGTTTCTAGTTAGCCTTTTTAAGAGTCTCCTATACGCTAACTTCCATAGGTGCTTTTACCAGTAGGCAGCCTTTACGTAAAGAGCTTACCTAAACATATAATGCTAACAGTATTGTTTTACAGCTAGTAGGATACTGACAGTGAAAAATTACATAATTTGAAGAGATCAAACAAAGTAATAGGCAGAGCCAGGAATGTAACCAAGATCCACAAAGCCCTATCCTAGTAGCTCAATCACAAGGACACTCTTCCTTTCAGGAACGCGGATATGATCTTTAGTAACTCCTGTATTCCACTCAGTTCAGCCAGTGTTATGTGAGCTTCTGGTTTTAAATTGCGAGTTTATATTTCACTTGAATCCAAACTGGGTATGAAATGAATATTAAAATCTCACATGCAAAGCAGTACACAGGGAACCTGTGAACATGGTAGAGACATACATTTTATCTTACCTCCTTCCTCTTCCTGAATACCTTGCTCTTCTTCCCCTTGTACAATATCATGGTCCATGTTATCATAATGAGCCTGTTGGCTGAGAAAATTAAATGCAAATACATCATTTCGGTTTCAAAACAGTGTGGTTTTGCTTTAATAAACAAACCATCCTACTGCATCTCTGCCTCTCCTGGAATGGGTTCCAGTTTAGCTTTCTATTACCTAGTATTTTTTCACATCACCTTTCCAGAAAGAAGATATACTTCATAGAACAAAGACTTTCTTGTCCTACTATACTAACTTCTGTGCTTGTATTTCTCTATATATCAATGGGATCTGCTTTGTATTTTCAAAACTCCTAAGCTAGTATATTCCATAATCAAAGCACAAATACTATGAACTGGAAGCAAAGAACGTCTCAGACAAAAGGTCTTAAAGACAGACTACATGGATCAGTTATTCTGTTGAATAAGCAGTTTTAGCTTTCATCTTGAAAGGGGTTTACTTGTGTGGTTGTTCTTGCAGGACTAGTATTTTGACTATCAATTTTCTGAAAGGCTCTCTCATACCAAAATCCTTCTAGAACGTGGGTCAAGATGATAATTAATATTTCAATGTTTCGGCAAAGAAAATTCGATGGGCTTAAGATTCCAAAAGACAAAAAATTGTCACTAACAATTTTAAACTAAGCACAAGGGAATATGACAGGGAGGGTAAAAGGCACATAGAAGCTACAATA
>VYZV01007829.1:329369-351792 GCA_013401275.1 Pandion haliaetus | reverse complement strand
ATGACAAACTCATGTAGAAGAATTTAACCTTAGCCGGTTTTTATAGTGTTTTTCTCCTTGTTCTGCCTGTTTCTGCAGCTGAAGCTCTTTTTCTTGAAGCTGTTGCTGCCGTAATAGCTGTCCTCGCAGTCTTTGCTGGTGTAGTGATTCCTGATGTTCTCGTAGCTGATTGGCTTCCTCTGCTCTTTGGGCTGCAAGCTGTTGCTGCTCTAGTTGTTGTTCATAAGCTGGCTTATGTCTTTTTGTTACAGCTTTTGTTGATGTTATCTGTCAAAGAAATGTGTTAGTCATAGATTAATCATAATTTCAATGATCAGAAAAAAGCATGCAGAAACCTGTGACAAGACAGATGCTACATGCAGTAGGCAAAATTACAGCAAAGTTATTTTAAGTTTTCTTGTCTCTGCTTAAAATTTAATTATTTTTTTGAACACAGACGGGAAGTGTTGGTATGTTTGCGGAGGACATGGGGAAAGAAGAGGAGATGCTGGGAGAAGCCATGCTTTTCTTGCACATCAATAATAATAAAATGCCCCAACATATTAACAGTAAAAGGAAGTTTTGATGGCTGACAATTAGACAGCAAATATGCTTCCATTGATTTAACTGATAATTTCAGTAGGGGTTGCTTTGAGCCTTAAGTGAGACACTGCACATTTTTTACAGCCAGCAGTAACTTAAAACTAACTCTAGTTTCACAGCTTAACTTACTGCTGCCATTCTAATCCACTGCATCTCTTCAACAATGGCTTCTCATCACACTGGAGTTATACAATTAATCTGCTAGAATAGTGTTTACAGAGCCTAAACTGAGATCAGTAAAATATATTTTCCACTGGAGATCTGATCTAGAATGTAAATCCAGGATTTGCTGGTTTTATTTAGAGCTGCACAGACCAAGACTTGCCATTGCTGCGCACTGATTTCCCCTGGCTATTTTAGTCATGTTCATCTTGCAGTTAAAATTTCCTGTCAAACAACAGTGAACATTTAGATGGAAATGTGTTTAGAGAAGGTAGTTATATCTGACAAGGAAACACACTGCAATTTGCTGAGATGCATCAAATTAGTAAGGCAGGACAGCTCTCCAAAGTGCTGAAGATAAGTCTCATTCTATCTTCTTCCCATCAGCTACCACAGGCCTCAAATTTAAAGTAGGAGATAGAATTCAACCTGACTGCTCTTTTTTTCCATCTGTTGCTTTTTATCAGCAGAATTAATGTTCGTTAAGCTTCATTTGGCAAGCACTGCAGTATGTGCGTGCCGAAGTTGAGCCTGAACTGAGCACATCCAAGTGCTTTGAATCCCAAATTTTCTATAAATATAACACTGATTTTACCTTGAAATAGGCAAGTGCAATACAGGGCCAGCAATGGTAAGAGATGCCTCCATTTAAACAGCAAATCTAATCAATTAGTGGAAAAGAGCAGAGCTCCATACCTCTGAATGAAGATGATCACCCAACATGTTCGTTTCTTCTTCTTTCTGTTCCTGTTTTTTCCACTCCTGCTCTTCTGGTACTTGATCCTGTTCCTCCTCCAAGTGCTCAGGCTGACCTGCCTGCTCCATTTCTTCCTCTTCAAGTTCTTTTTTGCGTTCCTCTTCAACTTGATCAACACGTTGCTCATCATCCTCTCCAGCTTCTTGTTGCTCCTGAATATTTAGTTCTTTGGCATGCTGGCCCTCATTAGCCCTCCTTTGCAGATGAAAAGGCTCAGCTCTGTCTTCTTTTTCCTGGGTATTTATTTCTTCTCTCTCTTTTGCCTCCTCATTCTGCAAAATATAAACAAGATTATGTCTGCAGAAGATATTATGGATTTCATACTCTCAAGAGAGCCAAGGACCAGATATGGATGCCGTTATTCCAGCCTGCAGTAGTGAAGCTGTTGTCAGGAGAGCCAAATGCCTACTTTGGAACAAGCTACCCCTTCTGCCAAACGGTATCAATACCCGATTCTTGGCTCTGCACAGCTACGAAAGGTGTTGTACAATTGCATCATAAAGTAGATTAAGCCTCGTTTTATCTGAAGTGGAACAAAACTATTACAATTACACATCTACAAAGGAAGCTTTTGTATTTTTATTTCCTGTAGGTTCTACTGGCCAAGAACTCTTGTAAAACAAAACCACAACTGATATTTTAACTTCTAGACTTTACCCACAACCTTCACTTATTTCTTTTTGAACGTTGGGTACTGTGCCAATTTTAAGTATACTGACTTAAGTGTGCCACTGAAACTTTATAGAACATGTGAAAAGGCAATTTCTTCAGAACTTGTTAAAACCTTTCTGTACCACGAGTCACCTAAAATTTTAGAGACCACTTATTATTCAAAAAGTTAAGATTTTTAGCAACTTTTTAAAATGGCTTACATAAATCAGTTTTAAGTGCATTTACAGTCATGTGAGAAAAGGTCATCATGAATATAGTTTTCTACTACTCAATAAGATTAAACTGTTCCTTACTACTTTACTCAAGAACTGACAAACACGTACAATTAAACATATGCTCCTAATGGAATTTAAGCACATAGCTATTATTTTGCTGAGTAAGAACCATTTCTTATAGTGTCTGTAGCCAGTCAGTACTTTATACCTCCTTATTCTCTTCAGGCACAGCTTCATGGTGCATTGGGAGGTCACTGCGGGCAGATGGTGCTCGCACCTCTGGTTGCTCATTTGGTCGTTCAAACTTCTCAGGCTGTCGGAAACTTGGCATTTTGTTGAGTGTGTCCTTCAACTGTTTGTATTCCTCCACCTGGGACTAAAGTCAACACATTAATTATAGTGTGTCCAAATCAATTTCTTAACAAAACGTAGTCACCTTGGAGTAAACTTGCTGGCAAGACACATGGTAGAGAGACTCGATATTCACATTAGAGCAAATACCAGGGAGGAGAAGGGACGGGAGCTTTTAAAATTGGTTGTTTCCACACGCTAGATAACATTGATTCATCACGATCTTTTCAGCCAAAGTGCACATGCATACAAAGTATATTAGAAAAATCTCTGCGGGACAAAGATGAAGATTTGTTTTATTCATGCCAAGCAGGAGAATTGTCAAAAGGGGATGATGCAGTTTTCCTGGCAGACTAAAGCGAGGGAAATCAAGAGCACCACAACTTCTCCTTTACTGGTAGAAAGAAGTGCAGTTCTTTCAAAAACAGTAGTTTTAAACTATGTATACACATCACGAAAATGCCAAATCCTCAACATTTACACAGGTGTTACACAAGACAACAGCCAACGTACAGAACTGAGGCAAAGGAAGTCATAGTACGCTGTTGGTGAAAAGCAAGGAAAAAAAGAAGGAAAAAAAAAAAAGAAAAAGAAGAGAGAAAATGTAAATTTCTAAAGTCTTCCTGAAATGAAACAGTAAAATGTTGTAATTGGATTTGCTGTTTAACTTTGTACAAGATCAGGATACTTTCAAACAGCTTTAAAGTCCAGTGTGAGAATCCAGACTGGTTGGTACACCAGTCCCTGTCTATGCAACAGATGTACAAGAAAGATTATCCTGTACAGTAAAATTTTTGAGATAGACAGGGTTTATAAAAGCTGACCAGCTGCATATAAAAAAGGTGGTGCCCCATGACCACCTCCAGGGGAGGTGGTGGGTGTGTTTACTACCCATTTTCAAGTCAGAGGTGCGTCTCATAATCCTTTTTAAAATTCACGTTAAAAACCAGCTAGTTTCCACTCAGTGACTGTGTATGTCAGTGACTTGTGTTATGTGGTATCATAGCAATCAATAGTACAGCAGACAGGCACGATGCATTGATGTACAATGCATAATACTCATACAAAACAATATCCACAGTGCTACAGATTGACATGATGCAATGCGTAACAGCTCCAAAGCTAGACGCACCTCAAAGCATCTTCAAAAGACTATGGCATCCATTAAAACAGACGGGCCTAAAAGCAAAGCAGAATGCACAGTAATTACTCTTGTCATTCCAGAGGGATACTTCTGCTTCCTGATTAACTGCTGGAGAGTCCAATAAGAAATTTTAGAGAAAAAAAAATAGTATTTACTTAACGTAAGACTAATAAGCAGGTCTCTGATTTTCTTTTTTTCCCCCCACTCACTGACCATGAAGAGACACTAATATGCTAGGATATTTAAACAGCACACGTCCAGATCAGAATTCAAATACTCCGTTCTGCTGCACAAGTCGCTAAGCTGAACATTGTGATTCAAAGCCGTAGCTTAAAAGGTATTAATACTGGCAGAAAGACAGGGTTTATAGAAATATATAATGAATCTGTCTGGCTGTTTGAGCCATGGAGAAGTACAAAGATTACAATGCCTTAAAGATTCAAGTCACAAATTCATTAGTGCAGTATTGACTACTGATATTTAATGTCTAGGATACACTTAGAAATAGAGGGGTCATTTATTGAGCTGTGTTTCTAAGCAATAATCCCTTGTGAACTTTCTGTGGCTGGTTTGCAGGAGAAACTATGCAACTGTGCTACATACCTTCTGTTCTGAAAGAATGTGCAAGATCCTTCTCTTGCAGGAAAGGTTCTCTATATGATAAATGCCACATTCTGATTGCAGATAGAAAGGCTTTGTGTGACACAGGTTTTCTAATTAAAGAACTGAATCAATGCCAGGAGAAGTATATGGAGCTTCCCTTTGGATTTGGTGAACCTTAAATCAGACCCTGCATCTGCCCTTGTGGAATTTCAGATGTTAGCAGATACATATCAAGTAGCTAACGTGGCCAGTGGGAGAAGAACTTAAAAGTAGCTGCCAGCATAGTTTAGTACTGGAAGTTAAGATTCTTCATATATTTAGTCTATGACAGACTTTCCTGGTCTTGCCCCGTGTTTTGAATATCTACACATGTCGACATGCACCACAAGCAGGGGAAAAAAAAAAAAATCCAATGCTTTTAATGCTGCTAATGATTTTGTGGACCATGAAAATACTTAAATGAAGAAAATTCATCAGGAATAAAAATAACTTCACACTGCCTCATTGCCTTTCCCTCTGATCTTTCACCAATAGTCTTCCTCTGCTCCAACATTACTCCTACCTTCAGATTCCCTGTGGCCCACACAGCTTGTACTGGCACACCTGACTGAATCTGCAATAGTCTAGCAAAGTTTGCGCTTCATGAATAGTTCACTTGAAAATGACGTTTAAGAAAGGTAACGCTGTTGCTTCTTTTTAATTAATTTGAGTTCCACCTGGAGTTTACATTCCTCCATATATACTCTACCTCTGTTGCACTGATGTATACAGCCTTATAAATCTTCCAGTCATACATAAAAAGAGTCTTTATAGTATACCAGCATCCAGGTCTTCTGTAAGTGTTACATGTGAATGTCAGTGTGGGATGTTAAACTAATAGAAGTTCTATCAGAGAAGACAGAGAAAGAAAGGTATTTGACAGCTCTCATGGAAGCAGATATACTCTTCTTATCAGTAATACATGCATTCTTGGGCCTATAACACAGCTTTTTATTTTCTGACAGCCCTATGATTTGTTGCAGCTTCTTTTTAAGAGCAACCCTTTAACTCATGCATTTCCCTGCAGTGTGCAGCATGGTGCTAACTGCAAATTCCCCATGCGAAAGGCTACATGCAAAACATTACAGTCAGTTCAACTAGGAGAAACAAGTTTTAGGAAGGTTAGAGCTAGCAGAAGCTGCTTTCCTTTCTGACCTGTGCAGCAGCTAGTGCACTCTTGTGGTCTTCCAATGTCACTACAAGCTGGTTGTGTTGGGAGATTAAGTTCTTATGCTGTTGCTACACAAAAAGAAGAACATTACATGTTTCACATAAAGTTCATTCTAAAGGTAAATTAGGTAGCCTGGGGGATTTTGAACTAGGAAGATCATTCAATTTACTTCAAAAAGAAAATCCTGAGTTGGAATGACAGCATTTATTTATTTAACATGGAGTGCACATTAAACAGACAGAGAAAGCGAGCACACCAGGAAAGAAAATTCAGGGGCCAGGATTTGCTTAACAAATGAAGTTAAAAGTTGGAGTAGATGTTGATGAACGTTTTAAAAAAAATAAGAGCTGGAAAACATTAATTTCAGCAAACTTAGTTTGCCAAAACACAATTCATAACTTGCAAAATCAAACTTCCAATTCCAATTTCTATACTAAANAAAAAAAAAAAAAAAGAGCATGTACCTAAAGTGCAGCTGGCAGAAGACAAGAAATCCAGTTCAGCCATATTCCTCCCCTTTTTGCCACATAACAGAAACTACAAGTCTTCAGCATAGCCCATTTCTGGCTTGTGAAAACTTGGGAAAATTTTTCTTTTCTTAATGGTCTTGAACGTTCTCCTCAAAGCAAAGCCTACCTTGACATCTTGTAGCTGGGTGTGAATGTCCTGGTGAGCTTTTCTCAACTGTCTGTTCTCCTCCCGTAAGTTATACAGGGATTCTGTTCAAAAGAAATTACATACAGAATTTAAACCAGGTCAGACTTATAATACTAGATCAAAGGCCAAAATTAAGACTACAACACAAACTACATAAAATCCTACACAACCGCTACAGTAAAAATGATTAGAGTAATTGTATGGTTTGTTTACATTACATCTCTCCCCACCCCCATAAAAAGCTTTACATTTTCAAGCAGAAAATGTCAAATTAGTGCACCCAGTCTGCAACTGGAATTATGCATCACTGTTCATGCTGGGGACTGCAGACAGCAAAATTCATTATGATAATCTGAATCTTTTAAAGGCAGAGAGGAAGCCACCCTCCTTTCTTCCCCCACATCGCATCTGGTGAGTGAGAATTTTATGTCATAGGACTAAGCTATTCTTTTGGAAGAGATGCCCAGATGGCCAGCATACTTAAAAAGCTTTACATTCTGGGACCAGGGAGAAGGGCTTCTCTTCCCACTTCTTACATTATGTTGATGTGGAATACTGCAAGCAGACACAGGCAAGTTCTTCCCACACTCCAAGCTGCTAGGCAGCAATCCAGCTCAGTCCAAGAGCTAGCTGTATGACTTCACTGGTGTGGTGCCAAGGCAGAACCAATAAACACAGCACAGCCTCTGCCTGCAAAATACTGTGCAGACAAAACGGCAGACAGCTCCAAAACTAACTCATGTGTTAGTGACACACAGCAGAAAGTGGCTGAAGGTCCTTGATGGAGAGAGCCTCATCCTTTGGTTCTATGCAATTGTGTAATTAGGATTTAAGAGGTCTGCAAACTGCAAAGAATGTCTCTAATAGGAAACTGGAAGCCAATAGTCAAAAATTAATACTTCGTCATCCAAGTATACAGATGCAACATGTTTCAGAGAAGCTGATACATATGAGAAAACGAGGTCTAAAAATGAGGTATGTAAAGTCACTTCATAAAAAGGCACAAGTAACTCTGTGACAGAAGTGGCATTCTTAGATTACCCTTTTTTGTAAATGAAAGGCAAAGAGGCAAATCTATCTTCCCAGGTTTATGCAAGTCTTAGAACTAAAAATAAAAGACTGGATAAACCATCCTCTGACACTTGACAGGCTTTTAAGTGCTGTGTTTCTTACTATTTCTCTAATCTAGATAGAAACACAAAGTGCACATATGAATTCAGAAAGAGGCCACAGAAAATCATCAAGAAAATGTAACTTATCAGGAGGGATAAGACGTATGAATGACCTGTTAGTGAGAACAAAGATGATGCCTTTCTGTCTCACATCACACAAAACACAATGACAAATACACATTTTAATATGGACGGCCAAATACAGGTTGCATATACCCTTCAGCTTAGAGATCTCCTGCTCTTTTTCCTGCTGCAGCTGCAAATATCGCTCCTTGTGATCACTGAATGTTCTGCTAAACTCTTCTCCTTGTTTTCGGTGATCCTCCTCAAGGTCAGCATGCTGTTTCTTTAGTTCTTCATGTTGACTCTGCAAATACCAAGTTGGAAACCGGAACAGTTCTGTATCTGCATATCTGGCTAATATTGTCTTTGGCAATTTGTTAAATAAGTCCAGATGAATAGGAAGCATTCATAACAAGAAGTTCATTATTCAAAGCATGCATATTGCAGCTCCTCTCAAACACAGAATGATCTCTGTGATGAGCAGTGTCCTGTTCTAGGGCTATGTCACCTCAACCTGCAGTTGCATTGTCCCATTGGGAGCTGCTGAATGTGTCTAAGAAATTCCTTACGTGCCAAACTATGTAAAGTCTGATAAGTCAGCATACCATAAAAGTAATTGCATTTGATAAGATTAAATTACCCACTGGGAAGCCTGACTAGGAAAAACTACAGTAAATCACCTTTTAACGGTACTGTTGTAAGAGGAAGGCACCATCGATGTACTGACATTCTGGAGTGAATTACCAGAAGCCAGTGAGGCTATTATCTCCCTGACATAGCAGAATACCAGTGTCCTGTGAAACTGGGTATCTCAGTTACCTACCTTCAACATCTGGTGTTGTACACTCAGTGCACTGTATCGGCTATTTGAGTCTTGCTGTAAAACAAAAACACTAGTGTTAAACTGAACAATACTGTCAATTCCTCTAACTTCTGTACATGCAGTTATTTAGGGGTCACAAGCCAAGGGACCTAACTCCCCAGGAAACAAATTAATCTCTCCACTTGCTTTGGAACACTGCGAGCATATATACTTTGCACTTACTGCAGCAACAATGTATTTTAACTTAGGTTACTCAGCTCACAAACTGCTCCCCAGTTTCAACATGAAGTTGCCATAAAATCCTAATTTACTCGCTTTATAAAGAGTTCTCCACAGGTCTCTCAGTCTTTTGCCAGATACAGCTTTCCTTCTGGCACTTGGTATATAAAACAAAGTTTCTTGATGTTTTTATACTTTCCAGTACAAAGACCACGTGTTACAAAGTTGTCACTGACCTTTTCCCTGTGGACTAAGCTACATGAAGATTTCTAATGCCTTCTTATTCCCTCTTCCCCTTAAAAGTAGTAACATTATGTTTGAATTACCATAACATAAACAGGAGGATATTTTCTAAATTAATCTTCTGGAAAGGTATTAGTACCTACTACTACAGCTCAAATAATTAGGAATTGCAGAGCACTTACGCATGCAGAGTAGAAATGGGATAAGTGAGAGCTCTTTCAATTAGTATTTTGTAAGACCTTTTCCTTTGAACAGTTATAATTGCAAAGTATTTCCTTTTTCTTGCAACGCTGATAGCATCAACTGTTAAAAACTCATACTAGGAATGATGACTTACCCTTCCTTTATTTAGTGTTTCCTGTGCTTCTAGTTTATAAACGAGAAAATCTACAACATAGAAGGGAAAATACTGATGAAAAAAACCAGGAAGATTAGAATCTGTACTTAAATAACATAACTGTTGCATCCATAAATTCTCGTAAGAGCTGAATACTTATGCAGTTACAATTTTCCAAAAGATCTTCAAAAAAACTATGGGGAATTTAACCAAATGCTCAAATTTTGACAAAATATTTTCATTAAAGAGTTTCATAGTTTCATAAAATATTTTCATTAAAAAATTTCATATCTTAGTGCAAGATATAGGGGGTACAGGCTCAAGACTACGGACGGGTAATTAAATCTGTTACACGAACTCTCTCAGTAGAGGCCTAGTAGCATCATTCGAAAGGAAAAAGACATTTATAAATCGTGTAGTCTTGTATTAGGATAAAAAAAAATGTACTTTAAGAAGTGTGAAAGTCTAGACTAAGTTTAAATAAAACAAAAATTTCCCCTTTTGTTCCTTGATCCCCTTTTCAGGATTTGAAAATGCCGACTCACCCTTGCATAGCAATGGGACAGCTCTACACTAGATGGCACCAGAAAGCTATTGAGAACTGCACAGCAAGAATAATTTCTTACAGGTTCTTAATCTTTGCTAAAGTAGTTGTTTTAGTTCAGCGGTTGAGTCCTCAGTTTTAGCCTTAGTTTAGACTAAGTTTCAGGCTTTACTCTGAAAATTGTAGTGAATTCAAACCAACAAAAGACTCAGAGCTCAGAGGATTGCATTCTGCTGAAGTTTCATAGAGGGCAGATGTGTAAGATACAATGTGTGCCAACATTTCCCCCTCACACACAGCTAGACCTTAGTTTTAATCGGAAAAAGAATGTAAGCATGTGTTTACCCTTAAGCATGTGTAAAAATACTGATTCAGGGTCTAATTTCACACTGATGGAATGCAGGAAAAGATCCCACGTTTTTGGTACAAGTTTGAAATTTTCAGCATGCTGGAACAGGATTTACACATGCCCATACTCCACATACATGTTAGGTTTATGTACGTAGATATATACATATTCTCTATGTATACTATGCCATGCTGCAGTGATCTGTAAACAGTACTAAAATTATGACTAATTTTTAAAAATATTTTAAAAAAAATTAAAAAGACGTACTAAAAAGACCACTACAAATCTGCCAAGGTGGTCTTGCTAATGTGTTATACATTGGTAACTCGTTTAAAATTGAACAAAATACATCTGAAATTACTTTCTAAAGTAATCAAGTTATCTTAAATGTCAAAGTGAAAAGCACATTTTTACCTTCTTTTGCTTTCTTATGTTCAAGCCTTTCCTTTTGTAATGACTTTTCTAATCTTGACCTGTGCTCATATACAACTGAAAAGAGAAATTTTGTACACAATTCATTTTAAAAGTAATGCATATATAAAACACCACCCACCCCCAGCATCCCCAGAGAGCACTGGCACAGAACGTACCAGGAAAATACAAGTGGAATGAGGTCATAGGATAAAGGACTGTTTGTGTCCTTCGGGGTGGTAACTTTTTTTTCTTTTTTGCGTGCTTTATTGATCCTGAATTCTGGGTTATTTCCATTGCATAAACATAGAATGTGATAACCACGTTTTACCGAGACAGTCAGCTATGGTGGATCTACTTGAAAGCTACCAAATCCTCTTCCCTTGTCAGGTATGCAGGTACACATTTTCCCATGCTTTCATTCTCTCCTGCCTTGTTTGTAAAGAGACAAGGAAATAAGACAGGACAACCTTACTGCCAGAGTAAACCCCTGCAGCAAACAAATTGTCACAAGGAGGGAAGAGAGATGCACAAGAACAGGACAGCTTAGGAATGTGCAGTGGTACACTAGACAGGCTGCTTAGACTAAGACATGGAGAACCTGAGATCCATTCCTAAATTCTTCCAAAAACTTGGACAACTCCGTTTGCTGTCCATTTTCTCTTTTGTAAAGCCTGGGTAACAGCATCCTTTTATACCACAGCGCTGTTGAAGACCCACAGGCTGCACAATTAAATGCTTAGGTATAGTGTTCTGCATTTCTTAGTAAGCATGTGCTGACAGCAAGTATACATACGCTAAAGCACCCTGTACTCACAATATCCATATAATCTGAGGAGGATTTGGGGGACTTTGAGGGTTTTTCATCACCCAGTTAAGGAGATAAGGCAGGAAGAAAAGAAATCATCTGAAGGGCTAGGATAGCTAAAGTATAAAGCTGAACTGGATGCTCCTCTGTAGGGCTAGGGTATGAGACTGCTCATCACAAAATAATTTCAGTTTGAGAGTAAAATTTAATCTTCACTGATTTTTAAATTCATTTATGCATCTTTAATTGAGCCAAAATACCCACACGATAGTCTAGAGATGAATGGTCTGCATAAAGCGCTTCATCCAAAAAGCAACAAGCTGAGATTTTAGGGGCACTACTCGTAGTACAACCCGCAGTATCCTCAGCGGACCAGGTAACAGTAGTCATGCAGTGTGTCACGCAGTGTGTCACTGTCCCCTCCAGCGGGGTCACTGACTACAAAAAAATGCATATGTTTTTTTGAAAAGATGCTCTGACATCTTTGCCAAACTCTACAAGCCTTTTGAGCTGACACTGCTACCAGAAGAGGTGGTTCTGCTGCTTGTTCTCATACTGTCCTTCCCTTCACTCTCACTCCTGTGGGTGATGGGACAGCAGGACCTAGCAGCTGGGGACAGGGTGTGTAACGATTTCTTCTGGTGGCAGCGCCAGCTTGTACAGTTCTTAAGAGAGTAGTAGTGATGACTGGCAGTGACCTGGAACTCTGGGTGGCATGGCAGGAGACAGATGCTCCAGGTTTGATCACAGAAAGCAGAGACAAGCTTATTTCTCGATTTGTACGGTATGACAACCACTCTTGGCCGTATCAACGGTCCAACGGACCAACTGTGCCATCTCTCAAGACCTGACAAGAGCAGATGCCTAATACAGAATATACACAATGAGTTTACAGTATTTCTTTGGCACTGTCTCCCAGCAATTTATGACTCCCAAAGACTGTCGAAGGTGCCTGCAGGTCCTTTGCATACACCATACCAAAACTGATTTTACATTTACGAATTTGTCTAATTGTTTGCTGTAACCATGTGTATTTAGGACATCCAATATCCTCTTGCAGGAAGTCCCACCATTTAGCTGCCAGTAAAGCATCACTTCATTCAGCTTGTGTTTTGAACACCTAGTTTCTCACAAGTGATGGGGCACATCAGTCCCTATTTACCCTTTCCTTACCACTCACTAGACTGAAAGATCATTTTCTGAAGTAGCCTACCAAGTCTGCAGTAAAGCAAACATATTAATTAATAACTCCTGAAAATGTACATATTGGTTCAAGCTCAGTTTAACACATGTACATCTCACTGTCCAAGTTATAATTTTTACTCCTTTAAAGAGTTATTAATTTGTATTAATGGAGTGTGTGATTTTTCCTTCAAAACTAGGAAACTCATTTTCCGAGAAGTAAACCGTTGGTGAACATAAGCCTTTAACAGGAAGCATCAAATAAAGATCTGTATCTTGGCAGCCACAGAAAACTCCTCTTGCACCTTAAAATGTGTTCTTAATTCCACCAAGGTGGATTCTGCAGGCTCTTTTGCTACTGGCTTATCTGCAAGTGTTTACGTTTTGGCTTAGAAGCTGGATTGCTAATCAATCCTTGTCACCTATCTCTACTTTGCTATTTATCTTCTAAAGTCAAGGGCATCAGTCAAGATGAACTAATGTATCAACATCCTCTGCAACAAAACAAGCATGTAATGAATATTCACACAGTCACCAGCAAGTAAGCTTTCAGAGAAGGGGAAAAAAAAATGGCAGCACTACAGTAATGGTTTTATCTAGGCACCAAAGATTGTGAATGCCGAATTACATTGCAAAAGGAACAGTAGTTGTAGCATAGCAACTCAGGACAGAAATGAAAATCCATAATGGCTTCCCCCTCCCATGCAATCAGGGGTAGAAATAGGCTTTTTGGCAAACAGACTAAACCACAGATTCAGAGGTAGTATCTTGCATTTCACTTCTTTGCAAGCGTACCTCCCTCAGCTCCTCCTAGTGTTTTAACAAGTAGGGGGGGAGGGGGGAAACCCTGCACAACAAACCCATAGTAAGAGCAGGAAGAAACAAGAAAAAGAATGCAATAATTTGGGGTTGAGGGACCGCGGTGCTCTGTACCTTTCACAGCTAATTGCGTCTCTGCTGAGCTTGGGCTTTCCTGCCTTCACCCTGCACTTTCAAGCAATGTCTCTACACCCCTCCCAGATAGCGCATCCTCACTGCTACCTTCTGTGTGCTAACCTTTGAAATACCGGCACAAAGCCGGGAATGTCTTAAAATAGCCCTTCAGATGGCCAAAAAGGGCTAAGGAAAACTTCCTCCTACACCTCTCCCCTTCTAGTTCATTTACTCGTTGGTTCAGCAACGTTTTTCTCTGATAAAAGTTCACAATGTGCAATGTAATTAAGAAAGCATGGCTTCCATATTATCTCACTTGCTCTTTTGGGGAGTAGGTTGCAGGTCAGATTTTGTAAGTACATATAGGAGTTTATCTCCCATAAACATAAATTATTCCCACCAGCCAGGAACTTCCTAGACAAGAAGAGTCCAAACTACAAGGCTCTTGTTACTACAGCAGGGGATTTCTCTTTCTTCACTACCAACCTGGATATAAGATGTCTGAGCAAAAATCTCAAAGAAATAAATACACTGACAAACACGTTTCCTATTATAGGTTTCCCAGCTGGGGGGCAGAACCTATATTAGGAATCTGACAAATTCCTACTGATGTGATGCACTGACAGGGCACTTCACAAATAATTTTTTCCTAGGGCAAGTTCTTAATTTTGTACTGATCTTTGCACAAATAGTTGAACTTTGTTTCTATGTTATATTTAATAGAGTGGTACAATGGTCAACTAATGGCTAATATGCACTATTCCAAAGCTGAAATAACTGCAGGTATCAGTTTATTCTTTAAGTTACCTATATAATGTAACCTACACAAATGAACAAAGAACAACATAAACTCACAGAAACGTGATCCAGTCCCAAAGAGCAGAGCCCAGAAACAGAACTGGTAACATCACAGCTAGTTAAAACACCCTTCTCCTTCAACAAGGAAATATTTAACAGTTCTTGAATTGATCCCAATTAAATCAAGTCCTTGATTTAAGATTTTTCTCATACAGAAAAGAAAGCGGAGGAGAAGGGGGGTGGGGGGTGCGATGCTCTGTAGGTTCTCAGAAGACTACACCACTTTGACCACTGCTGAACGTTAACTGCAACACAGGAGTCAAGCTATGTGATGAAAGCAAGCTTATTTAACAGTCATGGTTATTTCTCTTATCTTTGCTTTGCACATCTAAGCAGTAAAACTATTATTGAGCAAATAAGCCATTATAGCATATTTAAAAGAAAGTATCTCCTATTTTACATTACCAGCAATTTTGCAACTGTGTTACTTTGGTATTTTGGTCTGTCAGAAGCACGATTCCAGAGTCTAAAATACCTCAGTTCCCACTGTCTTACATACTGGGAAATTAAGATTACATTGGGATTTAAATATACGTGATGCAAGAAATTGTATTAATTTCAATGTTATTGTTTCTTATGCAATTCTGCAATCTTTCTCTGAGCTTAGACTAATACCTTTCACTTAAAACCAGCAGGTTTCAGTAGTCTTAGCAACATTCAATGTTACTTTCACACAGACTGTGGCAGAGTTGAACTGAACCAGCAGCGTGTGGTAAGCCACAATGGCACTTTTCTAGTAACACTACGAAGGTCTGTAGAATGTAGACTTGTTATAAATATACAGTTAATTTCCAATTCTTGTCACTGCAAATAGAACCATTTAAAATGTGAACCCATGCAAATAGCTTTTCTGCTGAGTGTAATGCATTTCCATGAGCCAAGGAAGAATCCCTTCAATATGGGATGTAGGACAGATTTTCTAGTCCAATGACAATAATTAAAATTTTGATCTCGGAAGATATTTCTTGACTCATCTGATGTTAACGTTTCATGCTGGCAGAACACATTATTAATATAGCAAGACCTCCTTCCCAAGCTTCCAGCTCTGTATTTGATTAAGTCAGTGAATCTGGCTTCAAACAAGGAGATCCACTATTTCACTACTGATAATCTTATCAGAAACAGATTATAAAACCGTGGGTAGCTGCTGGACAAGTATCAGGATTCCCTACCACAGTAAAACCCATACAGTCACAGCATATACTCCATCTATTTCAAAGACGCTCAATTGAGAGTTTAGCAATAAATAGATATTCCACTGACATTGCAAACATTTAAGAAACAATGGATGTATTCCCACAATAAAGACTAGGATAACTGTGGTTTAAGTATAGCACAAGAAGACAACATTACAGAAACCATGTATTTACAATATATTCAGCAAAATACTGAAGCTATTTCATATTTTATGCCCTTGAAGTTTTCCATTTTGATTTTATACAAAAATGGCAAAAACTGAGGCCAAGATAATGTGAAACTGATTGTGTGTGAAAAACAAGCATTTTTCTGGCTTAATTATGGAACAATTTTGCATACAGGCAGGGATGGACTGCTCTCATTTTGCTCACTGGAAACCACAACTAGCACTACATGACAATTACATTTACTTTAAAACAAACTCCTACATTTTTCAATTTACTCACATGAAGAATGATCAAGTAATAGCTTTGTCAAATTACAGCCAGTCACTGCAAAAGAGCAGAATTCCTCCTGGCAAACTAAACCATGCATCAGCAGTCGTGCTTAAAAATAACGACTGCTTTGACTTAATTTGCTAGTCATTTATGTTGCTCAGAGTATTAATAATTTTAAGAGAGAAGTTTGTATTTAATATCTGGATCTTCACATTCAGGGCTTTTGTAGTGTCTGTCATAGACCTACCACTGATTTCAATTACACAAAGAGAAAGCATAACATCTACTACTTTCAAAGATCCTGCACCAAAAATAACCTGTCAATTAAAATAAACCTGTTCCTCTAATAAGTCACTACTCCAGTAAGAAACTAGAACTGGAGAATGGGACTTGAGCAAACTATGAAGATTTGGGTCTGACTAGCTTGAGTGCAGGCAGCTAGCTGTAGACCAGAGCGACGTCCTGCCGCACTGTGCTCCCAATGCAGAGAATGGTTCTACGCTAACAAGATGTACCACTGCTGCTAAAACAGCTCCACACAGAGCTGTAGATGGAGACCAATCAAGTGCCTGCACTTGAAACCACTTAAGATCTACCCGAAGATAACAGAGAACTGACTACGTGCATTTTCAGGTAACATCTTCCATCTTGGAACACTGGAATTTTTTCTGGGCAAGTTGGAATATATCTGAAAAAACAAGAATAGTTTGGGAATTATCTGTATCCTGGTAGCTGACATGACACTGAGTGTTAGGAATCCATTAAGGCTCATAGCTGACTCATTAACTAAAGCTGTGAGAATCCTGCTTTTGGCTCTACAAACTCCAACTCAGCCCCTGGTGTCTTGCCCAAGGACAAGAATTATCACTGATGCTCTCTATGAAACTTGCCTTCTGTCAAGGGTTTTTTCCCCACACTAACATTGCAGAGCTTGGTAACAGATTAGTGAAGGTATCAGAACCATGAGAGAGAATCATGAGAGAACTTCAAAAAGCTCTGGAATGCGTGGAGGGTTCAGATAAGCATATAAGAAAATTCACACGCTTATCAAACCTTCAGCTTTGCATCCTCAAAAAGAAAAGAGGAAATCTGAAGCACAACATGGAGAAGCACTGCAGATGTTAAAGGTTTTGCTTTGACTGCAGTTCTGGAAATGGGGCAATGATGGCAAGTTTGGCACACTAATGCAGTTCGCCCCAGAAACACATGTTTCTATTTCTAAGAAATAGTTGTGGCCTCTATTCAATTATAAGGATGACATGAAAATTAATTTCTAAACTGGAGTAAACACCTACATTTAATAGAATCCTTTTATTCCCTACCTCATGTACTCCCTTTCTCAGAGGTCAATAACACCTCTAGGAAACAACAGATTTAAAAACAAATTGCAAGATATGTTGGGATATAGAGAGGTATTTATCATATTGAAGCAGTAAACTGTAATAGCTGCTGCTAAAAATACAAGTTTGATAAGCAGTACTAAATGTGATTAAACATTTAATCCCTAACAGTTAGGCTTCAGACATGACTTTTATTAGGAAAGAGATCATGTTTTCCATCCCAGAAAAGATTTCCTGCGTACTCCACAAAAAATTTCTTCCAGTCTTTGATGCCATCCACAGTTATGACATGCTGGGTCAGATTAGCATCTCACCTTGCATATACTGTTTTCTATACACCTATCTATGCTAAAGATTTTTTTATTCTTTGAAGTGGTGATAAATGTAAATATTTCAAACAAAACCTGTGTAGCGATTTTAGACTTAAATTCTTAAGGTTAGCAGATTTACTTCTAAAATAATACCCTTCCCTTTTCTTTTTATGATCTTCTTCTCTCCATTACTCTGCCATTTTTGTCATGACACACCGGATCATTCTGAAGAAGACACACAAACATTCAGAAAAGCTGCAGAGACAAGTTTCCTTCTCACATCATCTCTGAATGTCTAGGTCTGCTCCACTCTCAGCTCCAGGAAACAAGGGCCTGTTCTTTCTCTCAAAAATTGTTTTAAAATTTTTTTTTCAATTTTATGCAGAAGTCTTGTGATTCTACCTACATGGTGTTAGGAATCCTATTAAAAAACTAGTGCAAAATTGACACTGAAGAAAAGCAGCGAAATCTGTATATACACGAACGTTGTTTTAACCGTCTCTCCCAACTGAAACATACATCTGCGTTTTTATTGTAATGGAATTTGGCAAAAACTGATGTAATAGCTACAGTTGTCACCTTACAAAACTGCTAAACCACTTCCTTAAATTAGTTCTCAAGAGCTCTAACACAGGGGACTTGGAGTCAGCTCCAGTTGTATGTTTTGAAAAACTGCATACAGAAATCAATAGTTTTTGAGTTAGCGGTTCATAATTTACTTATTTTTTTGGTAACAGAAGATCACTGTCAAACCTCAAAATATGCAACCGAGTATGACAGATTAACTGAAACACTGAAAATGGCATTGTTCAGCATGGTGGCATGCATAGGAATAGACTATGCCCTCCAGGAGCACAAGCAGGCTCAACATCTCTGTAATTAAGCCCTGGAAATGCCTGCCAAATTCCAGGGTCTGAGTCACCTCAGGAAAATAAGATACTACGCTAATTTCAGATACCTTGGGCGGGGAGGGAAGAGGCCAGGGAGGAATGTAGAGGAAGAGGTAGAGTAATTGCAGTTTCTGTTATTTCTTAATTAATGATACATAGTAGAAAATCACAGGAAGTTTGGTTTACGCTAGATCACCAGAAAAAGATCAGAATTGCATCCAGCTCAGAAGACCCTTCTTTAAACAAGAAACAGCATCCAGAAAGGCTGAATTCCTTAAGTGCTTACCTCAGGCTCCAACATGGCTAGGAATTCATGCTCTGAATCCTAAAAATCCCAACAAAAAATCTCCTAACAAAAGATTCTGCCTTAATTAGTTGTTCTGTATAGTTATTTTTTCAGTAATCTGAATTATTTAGCTTTCATTACCATTAAACCTCAAAACAGCACCTGACTTTCAGCAGGACAGATTTAATTACTTTTTCTGTGCAAGGATCCTATTCCAAAAATGAGCAAAGTGAATTATATTAGCCACAAATTGCTGGCAATAACTTCACCACTATGTAAGAGATGCTATAATGCATACTCAAATCTCAGAGTGGGTGGAAACCTTACTCATAAGGTTGCCCCACCCAGACATACATACCCCTGCCCAGCAAAACAACCAGCCCAATGAGACAATGTGTTTGGAACATCACATTTAAAACTTAAGAATTCAATCAGTTCTGCTCATGTGGGAAGTAAGGAAGTAATTCCACTCTGTTGTTTAGGCTTTGGTTTTAACAGTAAAGCAACAATCTCCACACCAGGAGTGCCTAACTCTCAGATACTAACTTAAAAGTTTTGTCAGTACAATTGCAAAGTCACAACCCCCTTAAGACTGTTCCCACGTTGTGTGCTTAGCACAGCCAGACATCGCTTAAACTATGCTCTTGCCTACAGGATTTCTGGCTCAGTTTGCAGCTACAATTGTCAGATCATGACTGTGGCAGTTTCATCCTCTGCTTCTCTACCGGTCTCCCTCCAACAAAGCTGATGATGTTTTAGGTGATGCAGAAGCTTCTGTCAAACCTTTGCCTGCTAGGAATGCGTGACAGAAGATGACTGTCAATGAAGCCAGAATGCAAACTCACCAAAGCATCCACCCATCTTGCCTCCCTCGTCCTCTCTGAGCTCTGAAGTCTTCATAATCTCAGACAGATCAATCACTTACAAGCTTTAAAAGGCTTACATCATCATCAGTAACAAATAGTTCCAGGATATTGGCTCTATCTTGCATCAGTCTGTTAGCTACCAGGCCCAGTATTAACCTGGGGAGGGGGAACAACAAAACCACCCTATTACCTCATGTGGCTTAATATTCCTTCAGACTACATGCTCTGTGATCTTCAGCCCAAATTCCAACTTGGGTGCAGATGTAACATTGCAGCACTGGTATAAATTTATCCTAGAATTATTATGTCCACAAGGAAAGTGACTGAAGGGCACTCAGGCACAGATTACAGGAATGAATTAAAAAAAACCAAAAAACCAAACACAGGCATTTGCTCAATTTATTTTTCCAGTCATAGAATTCAGCTACTGGGACTCTCACTCACTATGGACCTAGAAACAACAAACCAGCTCCCTGAGTTAACGGAACCAAACAAAGCTCTAGCACCTTTTCTGTACCCGGATTATGAAGAAATCTTGATAATTCCAGATAACCCAAAATCTTCAGGTTGAGCTGCAAAACAGACATGTATCTATCTAAATATACATTTTATACATACATACATATGTACGTACAAATGCATATATACATATACATTTACAGCATATAGAACTTCCACACTACAATTTTGCACAAATAATTTCAAACGTTTAATGTGTTTTAAGCATTTAGAACATTAAATACCCAGTGGAAAACGTGAATGGAAGTACAAAAGACAGATTCTTAGATGAGGTTACAAACCAAAGCATACCATTTCAGGAAGCCAGGTAGCAGAATCAGGGATGCTGTATTTACCATTTCCTGCAGTACTGTACTTGCTGTTGAAGTACACTTACGTGCCAACAGTACCCAGAGAACTAACCTCTACTATTACAGTGCTACCACAGATCTTTCAGATCTCAGATAGCAACAAAACACAATCAAAATAAGCACTGTAGTTTTACTTGCAATCTGAAACCAATAGGAATGACAGGAATTCAGGCTGCTGTTATTATGGAGAACAACAAAACCATATAGAAGCTGCGTAGATGTAGCTATACTTGTATGATGCATGTGAAAAATAAGCCATCAAAAGTACTGCTAGTTCCTCCTAGCTTTGCCAACTTATGGTACAAGTTTAAATAGAGTACTCTAAAAGAGGGGTGAGATAGTGAAGTACATCCACATCTGTATGTACTTCACTAAGCACAGCTTTGGCATCTACATAGTTAGCATGCAGACAGACATAATAAATGTTAACCAATAAAGTTACACGGAACTATGATCTAGTGATGTGTGATGTGAACTGTGATGCATTATGCAAGTCTCTATACATAGAGCTGCTATAGATCTGATCAACTTCTAGCAGGTCACCTCCAAGGAGGGGCCTTGGTTTAGAACAAATGGCACAACAGGCACAGAGGAATTCTACATTTGCTTTTCAGCTGCTGCTTTGCAGCACTGGATCAGCTTTGAGGAAATCCACACCTTGTCTACAGTAGGACAAACTCCGAACTCTCAAGTTCAGAGTCCCTGCTGGTTGGCTCCCAAGATTACAGTATGGTCTCAGACTGCACAGAGATTGCCTGAAGCCACCAGATACGTTAAGACTCCAAGATAAAGAGCAAGAAAATTAAGGTAGTAAAAGGCACTAAATGTAGGCTGCTATTAGGATTAGGGATTAAAACAGATTAAACAGGTTAAAATAGTACACAAGGGGTTACTTAATACCCACAGGACAAGAAGACAGAAGATATAAGGGCTAAAAAGACATCTGTAGATACATTCAATCTTCAAACAGTCAAAGATATGATCAGGTTCATCTACAGCTGCCAATGCATTTCTGTTCTAGCAACTGAAGTCTGTTCCTATATGGCCAATAGTTTAAGACTTAGCTTGACGCATCTTTGTAGGAGGCAAAGAGCATCAAACTTTCTTTTTATCAATTTAAGAAATACTAAATAAGATTATCTTCATGTTTTGAACATATAATGCTCAGAGAATGAGATTTAA
Source organism: Pandion haliaetus (assembly GCA_013401275.1). Taxonomy (NCBI): domain Eukaryota; kingdom Metazoa; phylum Chordata; class Aves; order Accipitriformes; family Pandionidae; genus Pandion; species Pandion haliaetus. Next base: position 330,119 of record VYZV01007829.1, on the reverse strand, counting down.
AATCAATCGGCTTACTGGGAAGATCAGCTTCTCTACAAAAGACTTATAGATATGAATGACTTCAGGTTTTCTTAGCAGCCAAGAAATTTTGTGTCATCTCTAAATTTTGCCTCTGGTATTCCCTTTGTGGGTTACAAAAGCAGCCCTACTTCCCCCATGCCCATCAGAACTTTGTTGAAGAGATAAAAATGCCAAAGTTTGACATTCTTTTTTCTGGGAAGTTTCACTTTCAAATACAGAACTTTCTACAACGTGAACTGTCTAAAGGGGGTGAGCTTAAGATCCCAGCGTCTCCAAGCCAGTTGTTCTTAATGTGTTCCCCAAGTCTGCCATCCTTCCAGTTGCACCACGGTCTTATTTCAAGAGGTCCAAATACTTCTCAGCAGAGTAGCTGAAGCTGTGAAGACCAGAAAAAGCAGAACTCCCTACAACCACAGTCATATGCAGCCCTCTTCAGGTGCATGGGTTAAAAGATTGAGACCTCTTCCTGCACCACTTTTCAGTGATCTGTACATTCTGTCTTGGTAGATGAGAATGCTATTTTCGCACATATACAGAAGATTTAGCCTGCTTCACGTGCTGCGTTTGAGCAAAACAAGGCAATGAGAAAGATAAAAATCTAAGCCAACTGGCTTTTCGAGCAAAAACAGAAAGCACTGCTCATTCAGGCATGAAGAATTGGCAAGTACCAAAAAGAAGGTTCTTACCACCTACATAGATAAAAAAAACCTAAAAAACTATGCAGAGACA
>VYZV01007829.1:265029-286648 GCA_013401275.1 Pandion haliaetus | reverse complement strand
GAGACTTAAAGATAATGAATGAGTGTCATCATGGTATAGTTCTTTCCCTGATTTATGACATGTTTTCCTGCTCTTCAGGGAAAAAACGAGGTCAAGACTTCTTCTTAAGCTCTGAAATAGCTGTAAGACTATGAAAATACATGATCATGAAATGTGATAGCCTAAAGTTGCTGTGTTTATCAAAGATGAACTTGATCTCATGATTGACTGTAAAATATTTTCCAGTTTTATAAATATCTGTTTTCATATCAGAGACATCACATAATGTATCTACAGGAAGTTTAGAAATTTACTGCCCATAATCACAATAGCTTATATACACTGTGCAATTCTTAAATTTGCAAGTTTAAGGTAGGTAAGCCCCTGCTCCTATTCACTTTTAATGGGATTTGGCTTCTTACGTTATTCTTCAAAAATGCACCCTAAGAGGGGAGAACTTTTCAGCATTTCTTTAGGTTTAATTGTGCTGCATTATGAAATGTTGACATAGTTTAGTTATTTATGCATACATTTATTACATGCATATACTCTGTGTTTGCAGGTTTTTTCATTTCTAGGAAAATTGCCTGCTTTTTGCTTCAATTTCTTTCTTCTGTTTATATCCAGCGCTGCTTGTTTATCATAGTTCTAGGCAAGCCATGATCTAGATGTGACAGAGAACGTGGAATATTTTTAATAAATTTGAAGAAACCTCCTGGTGAGGAGGGGGTAGGATTTTCTGGTAATGTAAAACCTAGTCTTTGGATGACTCTTCAGCAGAACCTCCTTTGATGGAAGTAATGCTTTGGCCCTCAGAGAGTTAACAGACCATATTGCAGACTTGTGTTATTCACCAATTAAATACCTTCTCTCTTTGAACACAGTTAATAGATTTCCTCCTTCTGAAATTCAAGCCTGTTATTGCTTACGTTCTCTCTAAAATCTATTGCTTTTAATTTATTTCTAAGGAGAAAGAAATTTCCTTTCATTACTGCTAAACCAAAGCATTTTAAAATTGCATACTGAACATATGTAGTCTTGGTGTTATACTTAGGATTCCATGCTGGTCTTGGTTTAAAATTAGTCATTAATTGTTCTGGAGGTAAACTTGAGATTTCTGCCTTTTGCCTAAGAAGATGTATGCTTTCAGATACCATGCATACACAAGCTGAACTGTACACTTACCTAGCTATATTTCTCTCGGTGCCTTTGACCTATGGATGAATATTTGATCTCATGTGTGTGAAAAGGGGAATGTTACTTAAGTCAGAGTGCTGATGTTCTTTTCTTCTACTCTTTAGTAGAAACACCATACTGCCTTCCCTTTGTAAGTCAGAGCAGAACTTAGTTCAGATTGTTGCTTAGTAGAGAACACCATACCCAGACTGTGTTTTTGTGTACACAAATTAATTCAATATTGAAAATATATCATAATATCTTGGGCTATGCCTGGAGAAGGAGGCTTTATAAGGTGCTTTGTATTGTTTTGTAACAAAAAAAGATCTCAAATTGTGAAACACTTACTTAATTTGGGCCTCGTCTTTTCCGGTGAGAATATTTCTGTATAGGAGGTGAGTTTTCATACACCTCAACCCTTACAATACTCTTCAGTGGTTACCCTTCTGTTTGTAATTGCTAGTGCTCTCCCTGCCTGACAGATGCATCATTAGTGGTGAAAAATACAGTTGCATGAACTTCTCTTATAATTTTATTCTTCATGAGGCAAGGCCTGTCCATCTTTTTTTGTCTGTAAAGTAACACCAGGAATCTGTGGGTTACTTAGGACCCCAGTATAAGTTTCTAATCTGAAAGATACAAATGTTTGGTGAGGTTTTTTCCCCCGTTTACCACTGTTGAACACTAATCCACTAATGCATGCTTGTTAGTTGCCATGGTTTTTTTGTGGCTAGAATTCATAAAATATTTAGCTCTACCAAAATTGCTTAATATTACCCCCCCACCCCAACAAATGAGCATTTGCATTGGTGCTATCAAGCTAAGGATGTATAGGAGAGTAAAAGACTTGAAATATTTTAACTCTTAAAACATTGGCATGGAGGGACTTTTCTTTCATATATTACATGTTACTTCAAAAGTAAGCTTTCAAGAAGAGAGGTTTTGGCTCTAAACTGTTAAAATCTGATATCCACCAGAAAAGTGGTGAACAATTCCTAGATAGTGGTTGCCAAACTGAAACTGAGGATTTTGCTGCCTTCTAACTAGTTTCACTGTCAAGCAATGTGGCACTTGCTGTAAACCAAAATGAGCTTTTTTTTCTTATGACACAACTGGTATGACATTTTTCAGGGATTTTTATTTTAATATTTTAGCATCAGGTCCTCTTGAGTCTTCTTGCCAAAAGAAGCTGAGGTGTGTGTACCTGGCAGACTTACTGGGGTGACTTTTATTATACGGTCTTCTCCAGTGGAATGATAATTGAGATGGGTGTAGTTAATGTGAAATTTTATCTAGAGGTGACTGCTGCTACCAGATGCTTTCCTCTTATAATTTCATATTTTTTAACACTCTTTTTTTTTCTGAATTCTGGAGAATTATTTGCTTTGTCTTACCAATGAGTATGTGCAAACTATTTCTTAGCCTCCTTATGTGACCTCCCATATGGTTTCCTAGTTACATTAGAGTTGGATCCTTGGGACAAAGGTACTTTAAAGAGTCTGTAAAGCAGTCTGCATGCTAGAAGGGTTTGTCGGTGCTGTGTGAGGCTTGGCAGGCCTCGTCACTGGCAGTGACGCTGACGCTCTCCTGGACACTGTTCTTTAAGTAATTTGTTTAAAAATAACCCCTGTGTAGAAATCTGTGAAGGTGTGCAGAAGGCAACTAACCATAAAGAGCATAATGGATTTAAGAAGATGCCAATATCGAGTAGTCTCTGCAATTATTGTACTATTATTTTGGTAATGAATTTTCTTTGTTTGCAGTAAGACTCAGGCCAAAGCAGCCATATTCTGGGATAATCATCTATTTTGGGTACAGTAGATACAAGTAATGTGCACGCTTCACTGAATGTGAATGAAGACATGTATTTGGAGGTTATCAGAGTTGAATGCTAAAGTGGTGATACTATAGTTGCTATTGTGGGTATGTACTTTACTTGATGCTTTAGCTGATCCTGCAGATCCCACTTAGTGCCTGCAGAGGTCAGCCAGTAGAAGAAACGATAAAACTGGTTGTTGCTGGGGTCTGAGGCCACGTGACAATTAAAAAAAAAAAAAAAAATCACTCCTTGATTTAAAAATGCAAAGAAAGGTGACTTGGCAAATCATAGTTAAATGACCTGGATGTGCATGTTTATTTTCTGCTTTTCTTGCTAACCAGAATAGATTATTCTGTCCTGGGGGAGGGAGGAGAATAGTTAAATAGAAGCTAAATAACAGACGCTGCACTTTGATAGCAGTAGGAACTAAAAATCTTATTGTTGTTATAATAGCTGAGTGTGTAATTAATCACCTCGTATTGATTTGCTCTTAATCTAGATGCTGTGCACAAAGGCTGAAAGAACTCTCATGTTATTTAGCTGCTCCATGTAATCAGAGAGAGGATGTGAATAAGACACAGCGGTGCATTAGTAACCTGTGGGGTTAGGAGAGTCTTCTGTGGTGGACCTTCTTCCACAGATCCAGAGAATAGTAGTGATAATGAGACCTAATCTAAATGAGCTTGGTGCTTACAATCCATATCCCAGAGGGCATATAAACATCACAAATATTGATACAGGATCAGTAGAGAGCAGGGATTGATTAGTGGTCAAGGGAGCAGGGTGTCCTAATTGTCTCTGGTGGTGCTGATTAATTTTATCTGGGAAATGTGGGGAAATGAGCCTTAAAATAGATTAAGGGTAGAAAGGGGAGCTTGGCAGTCTAAAAAGGATGAAAAGCCTTTTCTGTCACTCCTGCCTCTGTGAATTATTGTTGCTATTAAGCAATATATATCTAGAGACAAGACTTATCTATATCTTTGTTTCTATATAAAGAAATGTATGTAACTTGTTCTTTAAACCTTTTGTTTCTGTGGCCTATTCCCTAATTTGACTTTTTCCTGCATTCAGATGAAATTTGATTGTCTTTCCTTTCCACTTGAGATATTTATAGCAAACTTTTAAAATCAACATCCTGTTTGCATACAACATCATGTTGCTGACCTTTTCTCCTCTACAGTGCAGCATGTTTCTGCATGATGGCAACCTGCCTTTCTAGAGTTCTCTTTTATAAGAAGCTGTGTGTGTTTTGCTTGGGTGGTTGGAAGCGTGAGGAGATTCAAACAATTTTCTAGCCCGAGAAGTTTCTAGCCAAAGCCACTGTAGCAATGTACAACTATGTTCTGATCAACAACGGTGTATCTCTAGAGCAAAGCCACTAGTTGTCATCACAGCAGTGGCTAATGTATCCCTGACTATAATCTTGGTGGTCTTAAGTAAAGTTATTTGATCTTTTCAAACTAAATCTGGAAAAGCACATAGACTATGCTTTTCTAAACTTTTAATAACAGCATAAAGGGAAGCAGCACCAACCAATTAGTGTTTTGAAAATACAGAATCCCAGCAAGCTGCTTCTTATGACAGGTTTCATCTATTGACTGTTTCATGGGAAGATCGATGGTGTTCAGGCTGCAAATTCTTCAGCTGAGGCAATGCAGGCTACATCATCTAATTTTTAGGAAGATGGTAACAGCCTTCTGGCTTAGTGTAGAAGGTGCTGTCATTCACTTAGTCTCTGTGGAAGAACCTAAAATCAGACAGCCAAATCATTCTTTGCTTCGTATTCATTAATGCTTTGATTTGAAGTTTGCGCTGTTGAGAGAAACCTTTAGGGATATCTTGATGTGTGTTTGCTCTCTTACTACCATTAAATCTACCTACCTTTAGCTTCTTGATTGGAGCTGGAAAAACGTGGATTGATAGAATGAGAGATTTACTTTAACTGTCATTCAAAGAGCCAGGTGTTAGGATCATGGTAGGCAGGATAGGAAAATATCCCTGCCACAGAGATATGACGTACCTTTTGAAATGGTGAAGCTGTTCCCTTTCTAGCTCTAGTGTGTTCAGTTGTCTTCCCATCTCCTCACCTCTGTTTGCCCCTCTTGGACCACACGTGCCAGAATTGTGTGCAGAAAGCTGCGCCTCTGTTCCCATGAGCAGATGGCCTGTACCTGTAACTATCTTTTCCTTTGTTATGTGAAAACAGTGTGCACTTCATCATAGGAGCCCATCTATTGCTATATAAAATTATTTATGCTTGGGTGAGTGTGTGTAAAAGAGCTAGCTGCACTGATATCCTTCTCAGGCTTACAGAATCATGGGCAAAGATGAAACTGCAGAGAACCTCACTTGGGAGATTGTAGACATGCTGTTTCTATCATCTGTTCTCTGCCACGAGTTGTGGGAAGGCTGCAATCCCTTCTCAGGGGAGCTCGGTTGAGGTGATACCGGTGGCGATGACAGCTTGAGGTGGAGGATGTAGAATTGCAGCTCTGGATGAATGACCACAATTGCCAAGTGACTCATTGAGGACTTCAAGGATGCTGTCTGTATGTCCAAAAGCTGTGAGATGCCGGATGGGTGAGACCAGAGTTCGCTGAGCTTGTGGGCTGCTTCCTGGGATCAGCAGCAAATGGCTAGTGAGGAGAATAAGAAAAGGGGTGAGCATGCAGTGAGACTTTGCCTGAATAACTGCCTCGGCCTCAGTAACTTGAAGCTCATGGACTTCCTGAGCCAGATTTGCCATTTTTGTATTTAATAGACCTCCATGGGTGCTTTTTTTACTGTATTTTTGTATGAAGATACATACTCCTTTTAAAATTCTAAACACAGGAATGAATTATATCCTGCCTGGAGATGCTTTTAATTTTCTCTGAACTTTTCCTGTTGTGCAGTGGTTCACAGGCATCACAGCCATATGATTAGCCAAGGCTGCTCTTGCTTCATGTTGGTCTAATTATCTGTTCATTAGAATCTTAAGTCTTGAGCTGGAAGTGTGTAGGATGTCTTTGTTTAAAGGGCAGTCTCCTAATGCAAATATTAAAAGAGAGCTTTCTGGCTTGCCCAAGTCAGACTGACAAGCTAATAATAGCCTTCGTGTTAGTCTTGGCTAACAGAGAGCATCAGTATAAAAAGGTTTTAAGGGACTGGTGCATCAATCAAATCATAGAACATAATATGCATTTGTATGTTTTGCTTCTTTTAACACTTAAGCTCCCATTAAGAAATATTTTCTGAATGCAAAGGGCATGGGGGTAAAAATGGAGCTCTCCTCTTCTAAATATACCATTACATCCATTTGAGGCTTCAGGTTAGTCTTAGATGGTCTCTAAAAGAATGTCATATTACAAAACTGTATTTTTCAATAGCTGTAGTCTTGTTCAAGAAACTGTTCTTAAGTTTATAGGTAACATCAGAGCAATGAGTCAGATGGCTTAAAAACTGGTGTGTTGACTATGTGTGTGGGGAGTTGTGAAGATGGCTAATTGTTGGAGAGGGCATGTTTTCTTTCTCAGCTTTGCCAGCAGAGGATTACATGTTATGCAATTGCTGCAATTTAATTATAGTGTAGCGGAGGTTTTGGTATCTGCCTTTAAATTATTCCAAGGGCATCTAGGAGGAATGGCTTACTTTGAATAAATCTTAATAAACATATGACTTTATGCTGCTGGCTTGTTTTGTTCTGTGGGCGCCATTTGTTCCTATTAACTGTATCATAGAAGTCAATACAGCTATTCCTGGAAAGATGGCAATATCACACGCGTAAGAATTTACAGGATGGGCTCAGTGTGTCATTACGACGATTGTCAGCTTCTCTCTTTTATTTATGTAGGAGCAATGCATATGAATGTACCTTTATCTGGAAAGTTTTAGGCAATTCTAATAAAAGGAGATATGCATGAATTATCAGTACATGGTGTTCTATTCACTAGAGGGAGAGTCATTTTAAAAAGCCTGCTAAGTGAGGCATGGTTGCTAAGTAAGGCGAGGGTTTTATTAGACCAACTGACGTAATGGAAAAAAAAAAGCAGGGAAGAATTTGGGTGTACAAAGACCTCCTTTGGATGTGAAACAAACGGCAGACTTTGTGCTAAGAATGGCTTGGGAACAATTGCTCTGAACTGAAGCTAAATATGTTAAATGGTGAGGTAATTTGAGAGGAAGGGGTAGCTGGGACATGTGGGAAGGATTGCTAAGTAATGGAGATGAGATGGGAATGTGGAGGAAAGGTGGTTTCTGGAGGAATTTTAAGGCAATCTGAAACTACGCTGCTACTGTCTTCTGTCTTGCTTCATGGTGTTGGCAACTGCAGCTAAGGCAAACTCAAGGAATGGGAAATAAGGAGCAATATAGAAAATGGACTCTGCAGTGCAGGAGGAAGAACATGGAGCAATGTGGGAGGGGTGTCCACTGAAAGTGGGGTTTAGGATGCTGGAGATGAGCAGTTCCTCCAAAGCCTGGGGGAAACAGGCATTCTAGTTCAGGAAACTAATTTCCATCAAGATAAGGTTTTCTAGTACAAATGTACCCTTTTTCCACAGTGAGTGGGGTAAGACAACCAGAGCAGACAGTTGTGGACTTTCTTTTCATAATTTCCTTTACATAGGCTGCCTGGAATTCCTGAGGGGGTGGTTGGTTTGGTTTTAAATCTGATCTGTTTCTCTACTGGAATGTCCTTGTTGGGCAAAGGTCCTCTTTGCCCTGAGGTGGATGTCCCACGTATTCCCCTCAGCTGGGGAGCTGCAGTACCTTTGGGAGACCTGGCTGGATTTCCCATTCTGGGTGTGCTTTGCATGACCACTGGCCTCTGCAGAGTACTGACAGTCTTCTGCACAGTACTGGGAATATTGTGGAGTGGATTTGATACAGGCAGGTAGGGTTTCTTCCATGTATTTAGCGCATCAGTAAAAATGATCACGCTTATAGTATTTTCCTGTTCTGCACAGGCTTAATTTAATGGTGTTTGTAAACTACCTGAAGACCTGCAGATGAAAGATGTACTTTTTTTGTTAGAAAGGCTACCTTGCGTGGTGTTCAGACATAATAGGGAGCTGTAAAGTACTTTGGGCCTCTGAAAGAAAAAGCCCAAAAGCCAAACCGTAAAAATTGAATGAGATATTAACAGTATCCAATGTAACTAATGATAACTCTTAAGTGCCAGGCAGCTGTTGTGCTGGAACAGTTCTCTATCTTATTAAAGCAACCACCCCCCCCTCCATTTTCTAGCGCAGGCTCACATTCATATCTCTGTTGATTGACAGAGGAAATGAGTGTGTGAGTGGGTTACTCTCTAGCCTGAAGAGGGGTCTCAAACTGAAATTTGGGGAAGGACTTGTCTGCTAGCCAGTATGACACAACTGTTGAATGTTGTTTACCCCTTCCCAGAGTGGCTATACAAGGTCCCTGTTTCCCCACTGTGTTTTAAGGCATTGAGGCTTAAATTTGCAAAGCTTCACCAGTTAGAGCAGGCTGTCTCGGGGAATTAGTGATTTAATTATTATGTTAACAATCTGTAAACTACTCAAAATCACCAAATTAATTTCATTTTTGATACAGTAGGTTCCTGCCTTAAAAGACACCCCCCCCCGCCATGTTCTCNTTTTTTTGACACTCCATGCCTCCCAGAATCCTACTATTTTTGTAACTAGGGCTAGGTAGCAGGATGAAGATTACATGTCATCCTACAAAGCAATGCTTTTATTTTGGTCTTGTTATTTCGGGAATAATCAGCAGAGAACAAGGATACTTCCTGTTACAAATTTCATGTGCTTCCCTGAAGGGACTGACAGCAAAGGGGGGGCTCTTACAGACTATACATTTTTTCCACAGCAATAGTTGAAATAAATCTTATCTGTCCTTGAATCCATGGTAAATCTTCCATTGACTCGTGTGGAGCCTGAATTTCATTGTATGTTTGCATACTGTTTTCTAAGGCAGGTGCTGTGTTTTCTTTGTGTCTATGTAGAGGCTGGCTATTCAGTAGCTTTGAGCTGTGGAGGTCAGTGCCTGTACTTGTCAAGTCTTTGATTCCCACCCTGGTATGTCGGCTGAAATGCGTGTACAAGATGTAGCGGGGGGCTTCCAGCAGTCTCGGTGTAGGAAGAGCTCCTCAAGATCCCTCACCTCAGCCGTCTGCTCCTCGGCTTGTGAGGTGCCATCCTTTGTCAGGCAGTGCCTCATCTGAAAGGGTTACCGTAGACTGGTGTTAGCGAGAGACTGCAAAGAGTGTCTGCCGAGTTGTCAGTCAAATCCTGCTCCACTGCTTTAGCTCTTGTTTTCTGGGAACAACATACAGCCGTGTTTTGCTAGCCAGGCCATTCGTGTAAAAAAAATTGCTGTTGGGAATGTGTTTGTGCTCATGACTTGTGCAACCAATGCATTAATGAAATCTTGGCTCCATTAATGTCTGTGGACCATTTGCCATTCTGAAATCATGGGATCATGATTTGTCAGGTGTTTATGGATACTGTATTTTTTGCAAGAGAGCTCTTTGATCAGTTCAAGGTGAAAAAAGCCATAGAACTACAGGTTTGTTTTTTTTTTAAATGGCAATGTAAAATCTGTTTCAAATTGTTAGTAACTGTTATACATAGCATAATTTTATGTATATTTCTCTAGCTTTCTAAATTTTGTGCCAGAAATAATGAAGTATATCTTTTTCTTTCCCTCAAGGCCAAATGTCTGTCCAGTGTTTGAGTTGGCACTGGTAGGACGCCAACAGCCATGCGTTCAAGCTTTTAGTCGTATGGTCAAGATGTGGAAGCAAGGTTGCACAAGGAGGAGGTGGTGTATGGGCTATGAGAGAAGGTAATATATTATCTATCATTATAAATGGATTCTGTTACTGAACTTAGTGCAAATTCTTTGTAACTTTTTTTTTGTGAGAGAAGTTGTAAGCTATCGCATCCAAAATATGTGTGACTTAGCTATGGATGTAATTAGTGTCCTGCTAAGACTTTACTTTAATCTGTTACTGCTGAGCAGAAAATGTGACTTTTTTTTTTTCCTGTGTTTTGGGTGGGTCATGAACTTGGCTGGCTTTAGATCACTATTTTATATGATCAGAAAATGCTCCTGTCTCATTCTTTTTCAGGTGAAGTCCAGCTGTCAAGTCATCTACTTTGAAAAATTGAACTTCTTTCTGTTTCTGTCGTATGCTTAGAACTGATGGGAGATCTGAGTCCCCCAAAAGCTATAACCAAAATTGATTGCAAACCAAAATTATTCACCTTTGACTAGCCTGAATAGAAATTCATCAGAAAATATGTGGACATAGTATATTAAAGCTATTGGATGTTATCAGGATGCATTTTGCTATATTTGCTTCACTTTTAACAAGAACTACTGATAGGGCCTGAGAAACTGTATAGTAAATATGACATGAGTACAGCTTGTTACTGATGAGATGTGAATAAGTGGAATAGAAGTTGTGATTGTTCTCTTAAACTTATTCTCTTCAAAGGTCTGGGTACTACACAGTTTACAAGCAGATGTACAGAATGGAGCGTCAGATTGTCTATAAGTGCTGCCCTGGATGGGTCCAACACGACAATGAACCTGGCTGTTTGCACTGTAAGTTGATGGCAAAACTGTGACAAACCAGGAGAGATGACATCCTTAGACCTTTCTTTCCTACTGATGCTTCTAGAAAGATGTAGTTTGTTTCTTGCTATTTATAACTGGGTTTTCCAGTTATAAAGAGGTAATCTATTGAAGGGGAAAGAGACTTATTTTAAAAACACAAAAGCTGTCATATGTAAAAGTAGCAAGTATCTCTAAGTTTCATCTAAACGGGGGAAACTGAATTTCTGATTGTAGTTATTGCAGCATTTTTGTGCCAGCCTGACTTTGACAGGCCAACCAAATTTATTGCTGTTACCCAAATTATGCAAAGAAATCTGCTGTAAGGCGCTTGTTTCTTGGATGTAGCACTCGTTGCAGTCTGACTGGTTTTGGCTTTTTTACTGCTGCTGTTGCCATTGAAGCAATTGTTTCTACCCTACGGTTCTCCATCTGATGAGAACCCGTTCCTATCAGTAATTTCTAATCATGATTGAATGTTTTCCTAGAAGATGGAATTTAATTTAAATGTTAAGGAAGCACTTTAGCCGCTCTTAACAAGACATGAGTAGAAGATAGCAATCTACTCAGTGTTTAGTCTTGTTACTGTTTTGTCAGTAATTGTATTTTCTGTATGAAAGTTAGCATCTGTTCCTATGTATTTTTTAATCTTCATACCAACTTGAGGGCTGCGTTCAGAAAGCTTGCTTTTATGATTTTTCTCTTTGTATTTAAAAAACAAAAACAAGCCTGAGAGGTATTCCTGTTAGTTTCAGCCTGACTCTACATATTTAGTGTGCACCTGTTTAGTTGTAAGAAGTCAAAGATATGTTTACAATCTGTATTTTAATCTCTGGTTAAAGGAATTTAGCATATTTGAACACCAGTGGCAATATAAAATCATTTTCATCCTGAAAGAGCAGTAGAGGCTTGCTTTGAATTCTTTAAGGCACCAAAGTGGTTGAATTATTCTTTTATATTTTATACTCTTTTGTAAGTTTGGCTCGAGTATGTGGAACTTAATTTTTTGTAAATAAATAATGTTCCGCGTTGGAAGAAGGGAAGTATTGTAATTCCCTTGGACATGTATAACATCTTTTAGTACACCAGTGTTTCTTAACCATTGCTGCATTGTTCTCTAGCAGCTTATCTCTTCTTTCATTCTGGATTCAGGCAGTGCCTTGAGTCCTAAGAAACAGTCTTCTGCCTCTGGAGCATCTTCAGGTTAAACTGTGTTATCTCAGTCTTATTTTTATTAAAGTTAAATTTCTTCATATTAACACGGTAGTTATACCCATGCTAACAAGCTTCTATTGCAGTCTAGCCTTTCCACTTAAATAAAAAGCTGGATTTCTTCTTATTTGGAAGTTTCTGTTACAGCAGGACTATGACAGGAACAGGCAATTTTTGGAGGATCATTGGCACAAAAACAACCCCCCACCCCCATTTTGGTTTTTTTTGTGTGCACTAGTGCTGTGCAGTGTTGGCACTTGCTTCAATGGAGGGAAATGTTCTGAAGCAGAATCCCAGATGTGCCAATGTCCTGCAGGATTTCAGGGTCCTCGCTGCCAGTATGGTGAGTCAAACATAAATTGTCTAAAATGCATCTGGTGTTTGGGTAAAATGCATGTTTAACAATATTTATTAAAACATGAATATTTTATTAATGTTGAGTTAAAGTTGCCTTTGCTGCATTCTAAGTGGTTATTTGATCATTCTCTCATTTTCCAGAATTTGCCTTTTTTGGTATTGAATTTTAACAAAGCAAGATGAAAACTTAATTTGGCTGATATCAGATGAGTTTCTGTAATGGATAATACCATTGGATATGAGCAGTGGTGCCTAGTGGAATATCTTTCTATTGCTTCTGAACTTGCACATTCTTCTGGTGCTCTTTGCTAAATTTCTGAGCATTGCTTTTACCCTTGTGAGAGTAAATTTTGCGTCAAAACAGGTTGGGCAGTAGGTAAAGAATGTAGCAACTGAACCAAATGTATTTATTCGTGGGATTTCTTTTGGTGCATCTGAAAGTAGAAAGGCTGGTTTTACAGATCACTACCAAATATTTCCTAGTGTTCTTGAAATAATTTATGCACCAATCTTTCATTTCAGTAATTGTGTTCTAGCATATTATAGACTAAATTCTATGTGACTTAGACTATAACCCACTCTCAATGGGAATCTTTTTCTCTCGTACACCGGTTCACAATCTGATAAACCCACAATGGGTTGTCTTGTAATTTATGTGAAATAAGACCATCACATACTGTGTAAAGCTCTCCAAAATTATAGAACTGCATCCATTTGGCTTCTTTAGCGGGGGGGAAGTCATTCCCTCAGAGTAGGCTGTGATTGGGACAAAGGATTTCTTTTGTATTAGGCAAATGATGATTTCCTTTTCAACTGAAGCACATTGTGTTTTGTTCAAAGGAAGGCAGATTTTTGAATATTTAGGTTTTTCACTTTTAAATTCTAGTATGTTCACATCCTCACCTGGCTTGTCTGTCATGAAGTATAAGCGAGAAGGAGCATAACTGTTTACAACAATCCCTTTAAGAGCTGAAAAGCTAAGCTCTGTGCTCGACACATGGCTTGTATCAGCTCTGTACTCAATACATGGCTTGTATCATGCTTGCTTCATAACCTCTGTCATATTCTGATCTCTGGGCTCCACCAAGGCTTATGTGTTAGACTGGCTCTTGTGTGGGCTCACTGCACCAAAGCAGCTGTGTCTGTATGGGTAGCAGCCTCCCTCAGTGAAGGTAATAGAGCCGCCGGAGTTGCAGCAGGCATGGTAAGTGGGAAATGCAAGAAGTCAGCAAACATTGCAACAGGGTTGTTTTCATTGACGCCTGGTCATAGATAACAACATTTTTCATTAAACAAACATTTAAATAAAATGCAGAGCTCTTTACAATGAAACTCCTGCTGACATCAGATCATAATGTGCCAACATCTGCTTTTAGACAATGTTAGTTCAGTTAAGCAGACTGCAAGGGAGATGCTGTAATTGTGTATTTCTTTTACTGCCTATAGAACCAACAAGTTTATATATATAAACTTGATACGAACCAGACTGACATGAATGCAGGTTGCTTTGATATTGACTTAGAGCAGAGCTGCTGCTTCAAGGTGAGGAGGATCAGGATCTCTAAGGAGCCCATATAATAAGCTTTTACCAAATGCAAAATAAGTCTCAGCAAATTCTAAACTGTCTTTGCTAGCCTTTTGAGTCTCCTTCTCTTGCTTGGAAATACTTACAGCACTAAAGCATTTCCAGCAGGCAGATTATGGGGGTGCAGCCTGCGGATAGCACAGGTCAGATTTTCAAACTGAAATGGGATTGTGCGGTCTCTGTTTCACAGGTTGGTGACTGCAGACACTATAAAAACAATGTGAGGTATCCTGTAGTTCTGGCTCTTTGCAGTTGGGTGGAACTTTTATCTTGGTGGTTTGTCTGCTTTCTATTGATTCCTAAGGTTTGAATGGAATTTCAGTAGTCATCATTTTCAGGTTTATATAGTAGCTGCTATCGCAGCCTGACAGGAGTGAGTTTATAAATTAAATTCTGAAGGGAAAAACCTCCTTTCAGAAAGAACATTATGGACAATTCACCTGCCTAACAAAAGCAAGGTAATTTAGAGTGTAAGGCCTTTTAACCGTTGCAGGTGTCTCCAGTCAGGTGCTTGTGAGGTTTGTATCATATTTGTTGCAAGCAAAACTAAAAACGTATTGTGAAACTAGCAGCTATAGCCTCTTTTTTTCTGGGTGATGTTGGAATATTGCTCTCCTAAAGCAGCTTGAATGTAATGTGACTGCATTACTTAATGGTAATATATTGTGGTTTTAAATGATCATTAAGTCTGGTCTGTCCTCTTCTCCCTACTTGCCTGTGTAACCTTACTGTAAAATAACCTGTTTTCCTTCCAACACTTAACCCGAAGGAAAATCTCTTCTACCAGCATCTTTTGCTTTGAGGATTCAGTGGAACAGAGGAGTGCCAGGAAAACCACGGTTTATGTTTTTGGAACATGATATGTGAAGCTGTCAGCAGGGACTGTCTTTGGTACAGAGGCACACTTCCCTGTACCTCTAGACTGCATCTCTCTCGGTTGTCTCTTTGGCAGGAGTGTTCGGGTAACCCTCTGGGGGACTTTGCAGGGGAAGGGAGGTTCTAACTGGGTATGAGACCACAAACTACTGGCAGAAATCTGCCCGTTGGGTATCTTTGGTTGTAATCTTGGTTTCTGTCACTTTTGGTGTTGTGGCCTCCTGTCAATCTCCTGACAGAGGAGGAACCATGGGCATTTCATAACTGTGCTTGAACTCATTTGAGCAAAATAGCTGCATGTATCTCATTTTATATCTCCCCTTCTCCAACCTCTTTGCTTATCATGTCTCCATTTCTGTCATTCAGTGTTGACAGCTAATTCTAAAGTTTCACTTCGCCGAGGCCCTCATGATCTCCCAGCTGGGCGCTATGATCCACAGACAATAGACAAGACATTATTATAAAAATACTATTAAAATCAGTTACTTGAAAAAATAAATGGGAACATACATCTTGAGAATCTTCTAATCTGGCTTTTCTTGTTTGTTGAGTTTATATTTGCCATTAAGTTAGTAAGGAGGTCAGCGTCCTGGAAATCAAGTTGTTAAATGCTTTGTCTTGGTCTGTCCTGCAGAAAGTTTGTGGCGGATCTTCGAGAATGACTTATGACAGCCCAGTGCATCATAGCAATCTGTAGCAGAGATAATTATTCACAATTGGCATGATCACATCTAATGATTTCTTAAAGATATTGTGTTGTGTTTTAGCAGTCTGTAACACAACGTTATTTCTGATTAGATGCTGAAAGGGTTATGATTCCTGTAACAAGCTTTATGTAATTGTGACTAGAAATGCATTACTGCATCTCTTGTATACTTCACTTCATAGTTTTATTATTTTACCCACACGAGCAGCAATAAAAACTTAGAAGAAAGATTTATGAGTGAAATGGTCGAGCTCTTCATATAGCCATTACAAGGATTCAGTAACAGATTGAGCTGTCTCTTCCATTGTCTGCTGCAATTTGTCTTGTAATAATAGACTTATATCAATTACGATGTAAACTTGTAAGCTGTATTTCTTTCTGTTTTTTTTAAACTTGTTTGGAAGTTGAGATTCCCATTTCTCTTGAGCCAGTGAAAGGGAGGGAAGACTTGTAACAAAACTGTAAAACCCAGAGCCAAGAATAAAATCTGCTGCAGTGCTGCTTTCATTGTTATTCATTAGTTGTCCTGGTAATCTTGTTCAAGGCCTGCTAGCCACCTGAGCTGGACATGGAAGTAAATTAATTTCATTTAGCTTGTTTAATTCAGCCCTGGGACTTGTACTTGTACATGCAGCTAGTGAAAGCATTCAAAATTCTACAAACAAGGCTAACTTTATTTATTCCTCGTGTACGTAAAATTGCTCAATACAAAATGAGGGGTTAGTTTTGACTCAAATATTTTTTTGTCACCAAACCTCAAGTTATTGCTGGTTTTACCAAGTGCCTCCTGCTGGTTTTAATACTCAAAGCAGAAGCAAGAGTGAGAACTGAACAGGCTTTATAAGTTCATGACTGAAACAAAATCCCAGCATTAGAAAGATTTTGCAAGAGGCTACCATAATTATGAAGGAGTAACTACAATTGAACATCTCTGAGGCGATGGGTGTTATCAGAAGACATTTAAAAGTAGGTGAGGAATGACCAGGGCAGACTTGTCAGGAAAGTCATCTTATGGTGACATGATGTTTGTCATCTTAGCTTAATCATTTGAAGAAAGCTGAACACGATATTCCAGTGTTTAACAGATTAAGTGTCAATATATTTAAATTTTACACTGTAATGGTTGCTGTAACGCAGGTGGAATTTAAAATTCTTTTACACTGTCTGATGTCGATTACTAAAGATTGCGTGCTTGGGAAGCATTTACCACATCTAGAGAGGCAGTGTGGTCTGCTAAAAACAGTGCTCACCTGATATTTGAGATAAGAGCTTTAGTTTTTACCTGCCACTGACCTTGGATATTAGCTCAATAACTTAGCAAATTAAACCACTATGCCTCAATTTCTTTGTATACAAAATGTTGATAATGATAGCTAGTTCCTTTGTAAAGTGCTTTGAGACCTAAGTAATTAAGTGTAAGATAATAGCATTGGAATGTGTATATAAAGGCAAAATGCACACTGCATGGGTAGCTGAAATGAAATGCTTATAAGATAGATATTAATCAGTTCATTGACTAGGTGTCAATCTCTTCCTTAATGCTGGTCACACACTATTAAGATATTGAACTATATATAAAGATTCTAGTAAACAAAAATGTCAGCACCTCCTAGTCCAGGTAAATCAGAGTTTAAACTACAGAACTACTTAAAGGTCTTGTGGGTTTTTTTTATTTTTTCTTGAAACCACTGATAAAAATGGCATGAATTCTGTTGTATCTTCTTGCAACCAAAAATGCACTCTTATTCACTGTGAAAAAGAATTTTCTTCTGTTTTCCCCTAGGGAATATTTCTTCCTGTGAAGAGTTATTTGATAAAACTTCTTATTAATGTCCTGTCTGCCATTCTGTTCTGTTGTATAGATGCATATTTTCTTCTTTGAGACTGAAGAACTAGACAAGCCTTACAGGGCAGTATATACCCATGAAACAGTCCTACAAATTTTCATTCTTTGTAGGTCCCTTGAAATCATTCTTTGTAGGTCCCTTGAAATAACAAGTGGTAAGCTTAAAACTCCTGTGGATCTGTTACCCATAAAGATGTAGAGATGTCTTTTAGTTTTCAGGATCTTTGTTTCTCAGTGGAACTAGATAATGTTTCAGTATTTTTAAGGGTAGATTAATTTTTAACATGCTTACGCAGTCTGCTGATAGCAACGCCCTCGCTGTTGCCAGGGGTTCTGGCATTTTGTTTTCATATCTTGGCTACTAGTCCCATGCAGCTTTACCAAAGTCAAAATTTTTAACATGAAAATTCTCCATTAGCCCATAGGGAGAGTGGAAGGGGATGGTACAAAGATAATCTTAAAGAGATTGCATGCACTAACCTAGAGCAATCTGAACATAAATTATCAGAGTTTTTTTCTGTCCCGGCAGAGTCATTCTCCTGCTCCAAATGACTTGGTCTCACTAGTGAAATGGTAGTGAGCCAGTTATGGCAAGGGAAGCAGAGATGACTGATCAGGCTGCTCAGGATAGAAAGGTACCTATCCTCTGGTAGAAAGAAACCTTGTGATCATCCTCTACTCCTGGTGGGACCTGCTCTTCTGTTCTTCCTCTGCTCCTTTTCAATTCCTGGGAAAAATGATCCATCAGTCCTGTACCTTTTTCTTTGGCTACCATACTCTTCTGTTCTCATTTAAGAAGCACTGGCTGACAGCGAACATGAAGGTGTAGGTGCTTTTGGTCCTTTATATGGCAGTAAAGGAGGACCAGTGTCATGTGAGCTCTTGGCAGCTTGAGAGCATCCTGTTGGCTTGGTATGTGCTGAAGCACTTCAAAGTTGTGCAACTGCTCGTGTCTGCATTAGGGGCTGTGGTAATGAGTGTCTCTCTTAGCACTTGTCAGAGTTGTAACAGTGCTGTTGTACTAGAGTATCCAAAACCCTTCCAAGTAGTGAAATTTGAAAACGTGTGTTTTACACAACAGACACAGTTAATGGTGTGAGTTGATGTGCTTCATCTCATCAAAAGTTAAGAGTAAACCATGGCACCTCCTTTCTGTTTGTCATGTGTGAACCACGCAGGAGAGACGAGCAGCTTGAGGCAGTTTCATATGATGGTGCTTTAATGCCTTTACTTCTTATGTGGGAGGTTGTGGCCAGCAACTAATGCTTGATGTTGTGTTAAGGAAGTAGTCACTGCTGACATCTCAGCCAGTTCTAGAGCAAACTGTTTTAATTCAGTGGAATAGCAGGCAGTCTAGGTTTTAAACAACCTTAATATAAATTGGTCATATTACAAATACAGAAGCCCTTGATTTAGATTAAGTGACCTGAGAATCCAGTATTTCTCTCTCCTGTAATTCTTTCCAACATTGAAGATTTCACAGTTCCTTTAAAACTGTTTCAAATGCTGTTTCAGGTGATTTTTATTCAGTATTGAGTGTTCTGCTGCCTAACATGCATTTGAAAAATCCCCCTTATTTAACTTATTTTAGATGTTTTTTGATTTAAAGTCTTACTTCAGTTAGCTAGACAACTCTGCTCTTGCTAAAAATGCAAGATGCATCTTCGTATGGCATAGCAAGTTGTATGCTTAATTTGTGTAGAGTGGTCCTGTAGGCAAGAAAGCCAAACCAAAAGGAGATATAGAAATCTGCTCAGTCTAAAGTAAGGATGACCTTTTCAAACTTCCCCTCTCACTAACTAAAAATCAGTATCTTATTTCATGTGAAGATACTGCTGTTATTGCTGTGTTAGTCCTCCTAGTCTGCATCTCTTCACCTTCCTTGATACTGCCTGTAGTACAGTGGTATCCCATGAGTTCACACCAAACGCAGCCTTTGTATTTCTCAGTGTAATCCCCAGTGTATCTGCAGCCTCTGTCAGCTTGGAGTTGTCAGGGCTAAAATTGGTGTCCTGCTGTCACTGCTGCGTTCATTCTGATGCTTCTTGCGCAACCTCACCAGCTTCGTTGCCCTTCTCTGGCCACGCTCCAGCACCTCAATGTCTTTCCTGTAGTGAGGGGCCCAAAACTGAACGCAGGACTCAAGGAGCAGCCTCACCAGTGCTGAGTACAGGGGGAAGATCACTTCCCTGCTACTGCTGGCCACACTGTCTCTGGTACAGATTTATTAGATTAGATATATTATTTAGATTAGATATAAGGAAGAAATTCTTTACTGTGAGGGTGGTGAGGCACTGGAACAGGGTGCCCAGAGAGGTTGCCCAGGATGCCCCATCCCTGGAAGTGTTCAAGGCCAGGTTGGACGGGGCTTTGAGCAACCTGGTCTAGTGGAAGGTGCCCCTGCCCATGGCAGGGGGTTGGAACTAGGTGATCTTTAAGGTCCCTTCCCACCCAAACCTTTCTATGAATCTATGATTCTAATTCATGCTTGGTCAGGAGCAAATTGGGATAAAAATTGAGTTTATAAAGGATTTTATATAAACCAAATGCTTTAGGCAATTTTATGTGGTTAATCAAAAGTATTGGCAAGAGAAAATATGCCAACAGACCTTTGGCATTCAAAATTAGTATATTAATCAGAGTAGTTATTTATAGTTAGTGAAGTGAATTGATCGGGTTTTTTTTTTCCCTGTGATGTTTTACACTACTTAGAACCAATCGATCTCTTCCTGTCTTACTTGTAGGAAAGAGGGAAAAACACTGGTGTCTTGTTCTTTCTAGCCATAATTAGTGTATCAACTGTAATGAAATTTTAGCCATGATAGTCTTCTGAGGTAACCTTTTAGCAGATTGTGGTCTCACTGGATAGTTGGAGACCTTCAGCACTTCAGTGATCTAATTGCCTTGAAAATCCAAGAAACAAATATGCACTGGTGGATTCTTTTTTTTTTTTTTTCCCTAAGCTTTAATGTAGCATGTAAACTTCACATTAGATTTTTAAATGTTTTAAAAGGGAAAAAAACCCACCTATTTTAAGTATTTTTGAAAATAATCTGTTTCTAATGTGCAATGTCAGCCTCTACATATTCTTCAAAAGGGTCATCTGCTGTCACTGAATAATGCCTTCTGGGTTTGGTCTCATGGTAATATACTTTTTTCTAATCTATCTCCTGTATTCTGCACTTTGGTGGCAACTGACACTTAAAACAGATTGTGATTTGAATAATAAATTATAGTCATATATAGTCACAAATTAATACAAATGTGACTGGACCTAAATATAAAATGTCACAGAGCTGGAGCAGATTAGAAACCTATGAGAAAGAGGAGTTGAATGTTCTGTGCAGAGACTTGCAAAAGACAAATGTAGTGCACAAAACACTGCAGAAGGTCCAAGCTATCTATAGTCTCTCAAGAAAAAAGTTATAGTTGGGATAAAATGACTTTATTTGTTCTAATGATGGATAACAGTTGATTCAGAGTTTAATTCCAGTTGCAAGCAAGATCCTATGAAGGATTCAAAAAGCCCGAAAGCATGTCTTTTTCCAACCTTTCCATTCTCTCTTCTTTGCCCTTCCCCAGCATTCACTTCCCTCTTCACACACATCTAGTCTTTGCCAGCGTTGTCTATAGGAAAACCTTTCATTGTCGGTAAGATATGAACCTCTACAGATAAAAAGCCCTTTCAAGTAGCCACCAAAAAGCTAGGAGGAATAAAAGCTTTGCCATTTTAAAATGGGAATGGTAAAACACTGATTGAAAAATCATGGCTGGGTCTCACCTAGATATGACAGGATATAATAATCAGCCCATCTTGCTGAAATGCTCTTGAGTGCCTGGGCTTCACAGCCATTAGTACAAAGCGACAGGTAGACAGACGGCAGTAGTGAAACAGCAAACAAATACATCAAAAGTAAATGAACCTAAGAATAACCACTTGAGAGCAAATTTACCCTTATTGTCTTTGGTACAAAAGGCTGTTTACTTTGTACTTGCTGCAAAAAGTAAAAAATACTGGAAGAAAACTTGCTTTCTAGCTGCTAGCATTTATTTGATGGTGGTTCAAGAAATGCAGTAGTAAACCATAGCAAAGGTGAATGTTGTGCAGAGATGCAGGTACAGTCCCCCCCCTCTCCCCCCCCAATCAACAAGTGAGTGAGCAGACCTTGAGTGACTGTGGTCAAATAAAATAAATTTATTTGGGTATCCAGCCTGCCTGCTTCAGTGCAGTGCAGAGGTATCTGAGCTAGATCGTTGTGAGCTAGAATTATGGCAGGTAGTGCAGGTGAGTTTGAATAGCCCATGGTACTGTAGCTAGACCTTTGCTCTCCCCTTTCTTTAACCTCTTGTGCTTGGAGTCAGAAGTCAGGTGCTTCTGTCTTCTCTTGTGCTTTCTCACCCATCCTCAGAAGTGGCTGGACTGCTGCATGTTTCCAAAGAGGTACAAGTAATAAGAGAACTCTTCACAAACAAAGCTTAGTT
>VYZV01007829.1:214290-265013 GCA_013401275.1 Pandion haliaetus | reverse complement strand
GTTGACTGTTGTTTTCTACTTCAGTGGCATTAGTCTAGCCTGTCGTTGCTGATTACTTTTAATCCCATGAAATGTTTTTGAGGCATTGCCATTGCAATGTTTCTAATAAAAGTGAGGAAATGGAGCCTTCTTAAGCAGCAGCACTTCAAGGATTATGACCGAGAGTCAAATTCAGGTAGCTGTTTTTTGCTGACCTAAACGCTTTGACACACTGATATGAACATGTTTTGACTGCAATAGAAAAAAATATACCTCTAGAAGTGTGCATATGCAGCTCTTCAGTCAGGACTGTATCTCTAAGTCTGATTTAAGACTTGGACAATGGCCTTCAAGAAATGATCTTAGCATCAAAGGAAGGCCTGTGGTTCCTCTACTGGTTCCTTTTCAGCCCTTGCCTGCAATTCTCTCAAGCTGGATCTTGATATTTTTTTTTATTCTAGAGGGTTAAGAGTAGATCTGTTAATGTGTATCCTGTCATACCTCTATTACAGGAAATTCCTTCCGTCCTGTGCCTCATGTCTCTTTGGGTGTACTCTCAGTGCTTTTAAGGAAAGAGCTATTTGTTGTTAGCCATCATCCACTTAGAAATTTGTTTTCTCAGGTGTAATGACTGCAACAGAATTCTTCTATATAAATACTATTTTACAGTCATTTAACAGCATTCTTCAGTGCTGATGTTTATTTCATCTAAAAGGGGCAAAAGAGTTAATTACATTGTCTAGAAATGGAGACAGAATCTTGCCAGCAACCACGAGGCATTACTGTTCACTTCGATATAACTGAACTCGCAATAGTGGCAGCTGGATTTAATTACAAGTTTGCAACCCTGTGGTTTCAGCAGCAGCTGCTGAAGAATGGATAATGCAAGTAGCCTTCGAAGCCATTCACATTAGAGATAAAACCTTGTCATTCACAGAGACAGCTGACTGAACAAGTATTAAAATGAACAAAGATTTCCCCAGGGAGGTTGCGGTATGAGGTTTGTTTTTTGTCTATCTGGCTTTTGCTCAGATATGTCAGGCATGCAGTATTTTATTCTGTGTTTCCACCCAAAAAATGAGACTATTCATAAATAAAAGTCTTAAAGTATCTGATCACCAAACGTATTGAACAGCAATGTGTGTGCATGTGTTTTGTATTATGAGTGACTTCTGTAATGCTAAGTAGTCTAGGCTAAGTGTTGGTAGTGTCGTTAACGTGTGGCTAAACAAGCTAGAAAGGAAATAATACTTACTGGATTTTGTTGTATTTCTGTAGTAGTCTTAAGAAGTAAGCATTATCCCTGCCTGAAATGTGAGGAGGGAGAGAAGGCTAAACACGGGAGAAGGCTAAACATTTGCTGAAGGCACCTTAAAGTTTCACTTTCTTTGTTATTTTTTTCAGTTTTATGTCAGTAATAGACTACTATGGCTGACATGCTATGGAATAATATGTGGCTACTTGGAAAATTTCAAATTCTAAAGTGAGTTTGAGGCTTGAAAAACTAAAACTAGAAGCTACAGCCTCCACAGGCAATCTCAAGTATTTTCCAAGTCAGACTGGAACAAGAGCTAGGTCTCAATGATGTGGAAATTCTAAGTATCATACAGATTGTATGCCTGGTTTCAAACTTGGCTGTATTGGTGCCATTTAGTATGACATGCCTTTTACACCTGAAAAACTGTTTGCTGCTATGACTTCTTCCTCCATGAAGGCAAATCTGCCTCTTCTGTGTCACTAGATTGCTTGCATGCCAGTGTGTCTTCAGGAGAAGACACTATAAAGCAAGTCTGCACTATTTTGTGTATGTATACAGACCCTGTTGAGTCATCTATAAGACAAAGATTTGCCCTAGCAGCTGTTTGAAAAAATTCCTTGCTAATGTTGTTGTATCGCTGGTAAGTTGCTATCTTATTCCCAGCAGTTTTGGTAGTATTTCAATGGTAACATAGGCACGTAACCTATAATGTTCTCTATTAATCCCTGAAAGTAGTGGTATAAGCTTAATGTTGGTATTAATTGTGGGTAATGATCAGTCTAGGAGTTAACTGTAGAAGAAAAAATGAGGACTTTATTTTGTAGAAACAACAACACATTAATTGGGCAAAACAAGTTTTAACTACTCTTGCTTAAATTTCTCCTGCTCAGAAAGGCTTTCTAGCATCTCTAAAATGATTGTAGCTGTACAGTACAAACCCTGACAATTGCAGTCTTGAACTGTGGAGCAGGTTTTCAACTCTACTCGTTTCTGACATTCCTTGCTGTCATTTTCCAGCATCATGGGTCACAGTTGCTTCCTAAAATGACTTCCCATGCACTCTTAAATCTTGAGGTGAGTAATGATTTGGAATACTAGAAATCCTTTTCTGTTTTCTCTACTATGAGACTTGCTGTTCTCTGAAAATGGGCCCTGTTTAAGGTATGTTTTGTTGGTCAAATTCCAGGCTTGACTGTTTCAAGGCTGAGCCTCGCGTGGGATTTCTTAGGCCCGTTCTTAGGTGCCCCCCCCCTTTTTTCCCCTAATAATAAAAATGAAGCAGTGAATTACACTGTTTAAAGAAAGTGCAGCTTTTATTTGTCTAGGCAGATATCTGTCATTTCTGCTTTGTCACCTCTCCTGTGGAGGAAGAGGCAGCTACAGATGAGGTGGTCTCTAGAGGTGCTAGCCCTGTGATTGTTTGAAATTCTTTCATTTTTATTGAGTGTCTTGATCATTCTTCCTTCTTCTTTTCCTTGTTCATTTTTTTCCTGTCTTTGCTACTTTCCAAGCGTGAAGTTGTGACTTAAACTTTAGATCCAGTTTTTTCAAAATTGTTTTCTGCTTCTTCAGGTACTTTCTAATAACTTCTAAGTATAACCAAAGTTGAAAAGGCCAAATTTATTTCATGGCCACCTGGAATAAAAGTATCTACTCTTGTTTTCAAGATGTTTGAGAGATTCTGGTGGTGTGCATCACTTGTAAGGTACTGGAGTGAGGGAAATGGTGTCTGTGCAATCCTTTTAAAGGAAACTTATTTCTGACTGTTTCCTTTTTTTGTAAAATCTAATTGCTTTTGGTTCACCAAGAATTCATGGGCAATTGCTTTTCTCACTATTACCCAAACTGCAAGTACAGCTTTTGTGTTCAGGGTTGCTGACCTGAATCTGTTTTTTCTCACTGTAATCTCATGCTGGTTTGGAGCTCAGAAAAGCTGACAGGATTTAGGGGAGGCGATACTGATCTGTTAGATGGTAGACATGTCTTACATCATTTACTTCACATGTGAATACTGGAAATCCTGTTAGTATATAACACAAAGGCTGAGGCGGGGGTGGTGGGTAGGGGTTGGAAATAGCCCATTCCAGTGGAGATTTTTTTAGGCTAGTCTTTCACTTGTCCATCTGTTTCTTCTTCCTCCAACCCTGNACACACAACCCTGCCCCCAGACTGTTTATGTAAGTGATGTTTTCCAAGCTAGGGTCTGCAGTGTATCAATTCTGGATCTTTGCACAGTTAAACAAGTTGAGAGTTCAATTAAATCCTCTCTTCCCTGATTTCTCTGCTTTGTGGTTAAAATCTGCTTTCATCAGTTTGATGGTGGTGCTATATGAATGTATTTGGGAACTGAATTTGGAAATATTTTTGACCTTAGCATCGTAAAGCAACAATCTCCACATAAAACTAAAGGAAAATTATTACAAGTGGTGTGTGAAGCAACAGGAAGGAGAAATGTGCAAACAGTAAATAACAGATAGATGTTCATCAGAGGGCAAACTTAATAACTGTGAAATAAGTGAATATTTTAACAACACTTGCTAAATTCTTTGCATGGAGGGCAAATTCATCTGTAGCATGACTACAGTTATACACTGATTGTAGCGAAGTTGTACTTCACATCTCTAGAGAACTTAGCCACGCTTTGTTTCATGTTCAACCTCTGTTCCAGCCAAGTAAATTTGAGACAGAAGAAAATTGCACAACACATGGGGAAAAAGAAAAAGAGAAACTGTAGGTGTAGCTCTAAGTGTTGCTTTCGTTATCATCTTTGTATTTCAGATAGCTTTGTGTGACGATCCATTTATCATGGCAGTTGTTCATTATCCTGCCAGCCACTTGGCATTATCATTTATTCTGACAAGCACATAATAAATCTGAGAGTTTTAGAGCTGATGAACTACTGTATACGTGAATAAATACTTTAGGATTTTTGGGTTGTGCAACTAATTCAATTTCACTGAAAACATTTTCTTTTGGTTTCATCTAATTCTGTAAGAAAATGGAACGGCAAATAAAACAACCCACCAACAACCACATTGCCATCAGTCCTATCATGGAATCTGGACAGCTTTTTGGAGGTGAAGGATAAAGCTAATGAGCAATTTGGAAAAGTGTGTGAAGGATAACATAACTCACTAAAACTTAAGAGAAAAATTTAGTTATCCATCCAGAACAGTTCAAACTGAGGTTTGGTCAGTACCTGACTCTTCTTTCCTCATTTTCTCAAAATTCCTGTGTATTCTTAAGTAGGCATTTGTAACGTAAGCATGCTGTCTTTATTAGAAAGAAAAAAACCCCTTATGTCTGACTTACAGTACGCTACATGCATGCTTTTGTTGTAAAAGCCTAGCTGGGCAGTTAGTAAACTCCAGCACTTTGCAGAGTTCAGTTGCTGCATCCCAGGAATGATTCTTTCCGCATGCTTTAGTCTTTAAATAAGGAAGACTGTCTAAAGAAGAGAGCTTGAACTACCCCAAAATATCCAGTCCCCTGTATCCGTCAAGTTTCAGATGTACCTAAACATTTAGAAAAGTGAGATGCACAGGTTGTAGTGGGGGAGAACTTGCAGGAGAGGAACTGTGTGAGGTTATACGTGCTCTGACGTGGTGTCGGTTAACCAGAAGTTCTTGAAATGTGGCTACTCTGTCAGTGCAAGTTTTCCTTATTAATTGATGTATTGCTCTCATGCCTTCTTTATGAATGTTCATTTACATAAGCTTTCAAAAATGCTAATTTAATGGCAGTATCTTTTTCTTTTATTTTTAATAGACCTATCGAAGTATCTAGTGGAAAGTGTGTATAGGAACAGCACATTCAAATTTATAACCAGATGACAATATACTATCAGGGTAGCATTGTGCTTGGGATTCAGAAGTTGAATATGCTTGAAATATGGTTCATCGTAGTGAAGGTTATAGTCTAGTTACCTTACACAAACATTTCTGGCTGACCTGCAATGCAGTTCATTCTGTCTGTACAGTTCATTGGATATAATGCCTTGAGTTTTGTTTGCCCTTTATCCTGACACAGGTACTGAGTAACTATCACCTGATTTATTTTGTTGGGCTTGTTCCCTTCCAATATCAAATTTCCTGACTTAGTAGTTTTGAACAGGTCATATTTTTTTGCTCTGTTGGGAGGCCCATATTTCTGTCACCATTTCAAATGTTTTCTGTGTGGTCATTGTTAACATTATTCAGTGCTAACGAGAAACCTGTTAGATTTTTAACTGGTAATGGTGAAGAACTCTTGCCTACATAGCATACTGTCTTCACAAATGTGCCTGTCTCTTCCTAATGACAGCCTAATGTCTATAGGCTAAATTAGTTGATGACTTACACAGCTTTGATGCATTGAGGCATGAGAACAAAGGATGGGTTATTACACTTGTCCAGAAACCACGTCTATGTGGCTCATGTGTCTTACATTGTACACTTTCCTGGGGAAAAAATTAAATGTAGCCTTATTGTGTGAGAGCAGAGTGATTGGAGGTTGCTCCAGTGCTGTTGTGTTGGCATCCCAGTTGAGGGACAGAGCAGCCCTCTGTTTTCCAGCACTGTCCAGAAAGAATCCAGCACCTTTCTGAAGTCCTTTTGCTGCCAATGCAATTCAGGATTGTCTTTCATCCACTGCAATGTCTTTCCCTGCTTTCCTTCTGTGTTTAATCTTGCAAGATGTTAGCATAAGCTGTGAGGCTCAGTGGTAGGTGGCTTTATCTGATTGTCCCTAGGACATGGGCCAGAGCGTGTTGCAATCTCCTGTGGAACATACGTCTTTTGCATTGCATGTTACTGCACTGTGGTATGATTACAGTCAGTACAGAAATTCAGGGGAGCATGTGTGAAGCACCTAGCCTCCTTCCCAAGCCAGGAAGGACTTGTTGCTGCACCAGCAACTCAAATCTGCAAAGACAAATACTAAATGTTGTGGTGTCATCTGGCCTGTTCTTCCCCAAGTCTTTCCTTCCACTATAAAAGATTGTCCTATTCTTGTATTCCTGTCACTCAGCTCTTTGGGATTAATACATAAGTGCTTCCTCAGAGGAGCTGAGAACTATATAGGCCTTAGTATAGGTCTCCAGGCCTTAAAGAATCGACAGCCCTTGTTGAGGAAGCAATGGCTTTTGAGTGTACTGCAGAAGCGCTTTTTGTTTATGAGCACTTGCCCCATGTCTGCTTTTGCATAGCCTAGCAGAAGCTATTTGCTTTGCATTTGGCCTCTCATCCCCTCTGTTTGAAGGTTTTGAGTGGCAGGTATTTAGCCATGTTTAAACGCTACATCAGGTTTATTTTATTTTTCTAGAGAAAATGAGCACTTAACCTTTCAACAAATTATATGTAAGAAAATTAGATCAAACCCAGTATGTTTTTCTGATTGTTGCAATCTGCAGCCAGCTTTTAGATTGCAAAAATAGGTCTCGGTGATCAAAAGTACCATATGCACGTATTGACATGAAGGAAAGTCTGACTCGGTTGCACATCAGGCCTATGTCAAATGGAGGCAGTGAAGACGCAGTCCAAATGCAGTGTGGGAAGGATAAGTTGACAGCACTTTTCTGCAAGAGAACATGCTTTATGCTGAGAATCCACAGCTAAAGGGTAAGGAGAATCACTAGGATGGTAGTGCCTTTTTGGTTTAGCTCCTGTGTTGTTTTCCACAGGATGATGGTGGATCATCTTAATAGTATCATGATTCATTCTTCTAGCTTCTCTGAAAATTAGGTGCTTAAGTGTAGAGTGAATGCGTTGGTATTCCTCTAGAGACCTCACAAGCAATTTATGGGAAGTCTTAAGTCTGTGGAAAAAAGCATCTTTATGTCCAGATAAATGCAGAGCCAGCAGTGCCTAACAGGACAAAAAGATTTTCCTAAAAAGTTACTTCTCCCTCCCATTTCTCCTACCTTTGCAGATATGGATTGTTATAGAAAGGCTCATGGTTGTAACTGAACTGCTAACAGTCTCTCTTGGATTAGTTACTAGGGGTGAGTCTGAGGCACTTCTGCAAGTTTAATGGCTTTTTACTGTTTTTTCCTGGCTCAGTTTCTTTCTGATTTAAAGGTTTTAATGGCTGGCACTAGTGAGCGGTGTTTGCATTCCTTCATTAGGAGCAATGTGGTAGGATTTTTTTAATAATAAAAAGCAAATTTGAAACCAGGGATGGAAATGAAACATCCCCTACAATGAAACCAGTGATGAATGTCAACCAAAAGTATTCTGAACCCATAAATGTGGAGAAGGTAAATTAGTATTTCTTCCTTTTCCTGTCTTACTACTGTCTAATGTTGCTAGACGAGCACAATAAGCCATTTTGTTACTTCTAGTCATGCGTACCTTTCTACCTCTTCCTTCAATATCCTGAATCAGACTAAACCTCTCTTCTTTACTTCTTGTAATACTGCTTTTAAAAGTCCAAAACATAAACCGGTCATCCTCAAAGTTTCTTTTGACTTTTTCTGCTGAACAGTCTATTCTTGTTTTGGATAAATAGGAAGGTTTTGACATGCAAAACATGCGATATTGTTCAGATTACTTTCTTTTCTCAAATGGCATAGTTGCACTTCTGGCCACCTCCTGGTGGCAATGCCTAGACCAGGAGATGCTCCAGAGTGGCTCAGATACATGTCCTACCTCTTACCACTGCTAGAAATATCAGCAAGTAAAATTTATATTCTTTTTACAAGTATGGAGTAATAGGGTTTTTCTTGGAGGTTGAAAAAGAACAGTGTGAGCACTTGCATGGAGCTCTAGCTGAGCTCTTTCAACGCTCTTTGAGGATACTGGCTGCTCTAGTCAGAGACTCCCAACTCTCCCATCTGTGCATCAGGGCACCCTTTCCACATCCTACTTAGCCTAGTTGTCCTCCTTGGCTCCCTGTTGAAGGTGGTGTTAGCTGTTCTGTAGGGCTCTTGAAACATTTCATGAACAGGTAGCATAAAGGTCCCTGTATCTGGGCTTACAGGCAGGAATAAATATTACTGAAAAACAAATGACTGATCCTACAAACTGTACTTCTGAGCACAGAGGGGCTGAAATGATTCCCTAAAACATCTGAGTTTTTTTCAAGGGTCTGTCCTGGGCTTGTTTGGCTTGTTTTATGTCTGGGGGCAAGCAGCCCCCAGATTTTTCCTCATCTTATTGTTCATAGATGGATGTTATAAATGTTTGGGTTTGGTGTGGGTTTTTTTGGTTTTTTTTTTTTTTAAATAATTGCAAAGCCTTTCTGAGTCCTACATATTTTCCTTTTATAAAGAATTTTATCTCTATGGAGAAACACTCATTAAAAGCCTATTGTATTCACAATGAAGGAAGTAAGGTTCTGTGGTTTAAAAAACACTCCTTTCAAAATTCTCTTTCAAGTATTGCAACAACTACATTAAAACTGAGGAGGTCTATTGATTTAATGCATACAACTATATGGTATTGTGCTACGTTAGGTTTCTCATAGTAGAAATGTATTATTGATTGTTTTAATTTTGACCAGATGGTAATGACTAGCAAAATGAGTCTACACAAGTTGCCAATATCAAAAAACATTTGAAAACCTTTTTGCCATTTTGTTTGACTGCACTGTACTTGTAATGATCTCATTCTTTCTCATACTTAAGTAAATCATTGTCGTATTATTGAGAATAGATTTAAGCTTAAAATGCAAGTTTTTATAATTGGCAGTACTCTGTAACTTGCTGTTACAATTCCTAGTTAGGACAAAAGTGAATGTTGCACATACTTGGAGAGACTTTGGCTGAAATTACCCTGCCTTACATTCTTTTCAGCCCTGCTGACTTTGAGGGAAGGATGTGAGGCAGCAGAGGACTTGCTGCAGGGTTAACCTCAATAAATAAAGGATCTTCTTGATTCTTAGATACTTGCAGCTCCTCCTGAAATCGCTGGGAACTCTTCATGAGGAACAACACAACTTCAGGTTAAGATGGGTGAACCTGCAACAAGCGGTCCCAGCAGAATTTGGGAGAGCAGGAGCAAAGTGGTAAAATACCATGTTGTATATGATGGACCTGTCTAGCAGGGTCCCTCCCGACTGCATGCACCCTAAGCATGTTTTGAAGCTTCAATGTAATTTTGGCAAGTGATGTGCTGTCATCATGGAGTAAATGAGAAATGATCACCTTCTAGTAGAAGTAATGCTAGACTTCACAGACAGAAGGCATGGCTGAACCTTTCTGTCCAGTGACTCCGCACTGGTGCCCAGTCAACATGGCAGAATAAAAGTATGTGCTAGTTCCAGTGGAGAGAATAAAAAATAGTTAAATGGAAGGGAAAAGAGTTTTGAGTTAGGTGGATAGCAGCGTTGAGTGATGTGCAATGGCAGTTCTGCAGTTACGTGGATCTGGGACTATGTAGGCAGAGGGAATAGTCCTGGAGCCAGAGGAGAAAACTAGGAATAGGAGCCAAGAGAGTGGATGATTGTTTCATTTTTATTCTTATTATTTATAACGTTAATTTTTTAGAGGGTTTTTTTGTGGTGTTTTTTTTTTTTTTTCCCCCTGTGACTGAAGCCAGAAAGTTAGTGGTTTCTGATACAAACTAAGGTTCTGGTCTTGGCAGTGAAATGCAGCTACAGTCATCTATCTAGGATTTTGGCCGAACGGCTTGCTTAACTCTGCCCATCTGTCATCAGCATCCTTTATTCTGTGGCAGAGTGAAACTGGGAGTTGACTTCAGAGATGCTTGTTATGCCTGGCATGTCACTGTTCATGACAGATCTGATGTGCTCCTGTAGCAATTAATGGTGGTGCAGATTTTCTTTTGGCACCCTCATGTTTCATGAGTTTTCATCATCCTGTACTTAGTTTGAAGTGAACAAAATACTGAGTATTAGAGACCGCGAGGGCTGAGATTGCAGATGTCTTTGCAAATCGCATGAGAGAAAATGTGCCATAGTGTAGGGCTGGCCAGGCAACAATGTTTCTGTTCTGTGATTGTTTTCAAGATCAGAGAGCTGTTTTCTTTTGATCTTGCTCTAGTTCGGAACAGATTACCAAAATTCAAGTGTTTCTGGACCTGATGATCTCCGTTATTTTGTTTCAGGTAGCGGAGGCATGTAACTTTTAGAAGATACCTGCTCCGGCAGGTGCTGAATAAACCTGAAATGATGTTTGCAGCTTCCATTATGCTCATCAATAAAATGAAGAGCCGTTCAGTTGCACAGCATGACGTGTCCCTGGCTCTGCTCAAGC
Organism: Pandion haliaetus; assembly: GCA_013401275.1. Classification (NCBI taxonomy): domain Eukaryota; kingdom Metazoa; phylum Chordata; class Aves; order Accipitriformes; family Pandionidae; genus Pandion; species Pandion haliaetus. The sequence continues at coordinate 254,583 of VYZV01007829.1, read as the reverse complement.
CTTGCAGCTTGGCTCTTTCAGGGCCCTGGCCAGCATGGCTTCTAGACGCAAGGGACATCTGTCTCCCAAGAACGTCCCAGTTCTGTGACTTGAAGGAAAATCCTGTGGTTTCTGGGTCCATAACCCCTCCAGATGGGCTCTTAAGGGTTGCTGCAGACCAGGGATCTCTAGCAGCCATCTGCATGAGCTGCTGAGCAGCTATGCTCTTCACTAGCATATGCCTCCTCGATGTTTCATCAGAATTTGATTTCAACTCATGTGTTTTCTGTAAGATACTTATTTCAGGGAATGATCTAAAAACAAACGAGCTTGTTTTTCTTGGAAAAGTCTCAATAGCTCTTATTGTATATTTAATTCTGCTGATGTTTCTGGAAGATCTGATTGGCATGATCCACTGTAGTGGGCCTCTTCTTATAGATGGTCAATCGAATGGACTTAGTACAACATTAACATCTCTTCTGCTGAGAATATAACTACTTTTTTTTAAAAGTAAAACTGGTAAAATAAACCACCAAATAAACCCCTTTGCCTCACAGTGAAATTGAATGTACATGTTTAGGCTAAAAAATGAAATGTTTTTAAGCAAGATAGAGTATTCAGCATCTATTCATGTAAAAGAAGGTAGTAAAACAAAGACAATTTTTATCTTCACCAAATAAAAAAATCCACAATGGTCATCTCACTTAAGCCTATATAAATAATTACTCTGAATTAATTTTGGGTTTCTGTTTATTCTGCAATGCGATTGTCAGACAGCTGTTTATTTGCAATTGTAGCTTTATAGCCTAATTCTGCTGCTGTTGATGTGAATGTCAAACCTGGCTTCCTTCAGTGGAAGGAGAATTGGACCCTTAGCTTACATCTTAGGAGTGAGAATACATACACAAGTTTTTACTTTATAAGAATAAATTGTTACAGAAAACCTTCCTGTCTAGGTTTTCGGTGACTAGACGGTGTTTTCCATATTCAAACTATAATGAGTAACAAGTTGAAACTTGCATTACCTTCACTGGTTTTACTGAGTATTACAGCATATTTCCAAACTGTTTTATAGGCATAATATTTCAGGATTTTGCTTACTGTAGTCTTTAAACTGAAAAATGGCCTTCTAGAGTTGAGCTGTCCCAAGTCCAGTTTGGCAGCTGTTCCACTGTAGACTTGTACGCTTCTCATTTTAAATCTTGTTGATCGAGTTATTCCGTATTGCATTACAGTTTTCTTATATAAATAACTTTAAATCTCAAAGGGACTGAAACAACAGTTGTGGCAGCCAATTCTGGACTGTGATTTTTCTGATCTTTTATGCCTTTGCTGGCAGTGAATGTGTGTATCGGTCCTGACTCAGCTACTGCACTCTTCTGGCTGCTTTTTTTTTTTTTTTTTTCCCTCACATTATTAACAGTATCAAAAGATCACTTAGCCACCTCAGCCTAGGTCTGAATACCCTATTTGCTGGTCATTTTTGGTCTTTCAGCCTGGAAGGCCTAGGTCATCTAGGCTTTAGAAAAGACTTAAAGTAAATCTTTAATGTAGGAAAATATTCTTTGAAGCTTGGACTTTCTTATTTTATTCCCTTTGCCAGTATTATGTGTGACAACTGAAATAACAATAGTTTCAGGCCATGATTATTTAGGCAGTTTTTCCCAAATACTACTTAGTTCCTTCTCTGTTACCCTGCTATTGATAGGGATGGAAAGGACAGATGTTAGATGTGGTCTAGTCACTTTACCATTTACATGATAACCACAAGCATCTACTAAAAATTACTTTCTGCCATGCAATAATTTAACATGCAAAAATGAGCAAATATCTTTAAAATGTCTGTACCTTTTAATAACAATGCTCCATGCCAGTATTCTTGCCATGAACATCCTCTGTGGAAAAAATTTTTTTTTAATGCCAACTTTTGGTGTGTGGGGGAGTGGGTCTCAGGATATACTTTAGCAAAAACCTTTTCCGAGAGTGTACGTATATATCTGCAGAAAGGTGGTGATGCATGTCACTGAACTGAGTGTTTGACTGGTGGCTGTGTGGCTTTCAAAACATGTTGGAGAATCTTCCTTTTTTTTTTTTTTTTTAAGTAAGTCTTTCTGGTTTCAATAAAGAAGGAATAAGCTGCTTTTAGATGCTGTGAGAAATTCCTAACAGCTTCTTGATCCATCCCTCCCCCCCCCCCGGCCCCCGGCCCCCAGCCAGCTGTGTTACAAGGTAGTAATTCTGTCAGTTTTATTCCAGTTTTTAGGATCACTGAAGATACTTGGTAAAGTCAACATTGTTTGTTCATGAATCTGCCATGTATAGAAATTCTTAGTGAATATTTAATTTTGAGTGGAGGGTGTGTGTGTGCATGTGTATGTATACATACATATACAACAGGTAAGAAAGAAGGTTAATTTTGTAAATCTGTAGGTTTTTAGTGACAGATCTTAAAGCTAAGCAAATAGTGTTTCTCTGCTTTGCTTAGGGAGCTTTGTTTACATGGACGTACAAATAAACTCCAAGTCCGAGTTCACTGTTACTAAATAGTCCCTGTGCACCCTGGATATATATGAAGAAATTCTTTAAAGCTAGCCTTTTCCCAGCTAACCTTCTGACAAATACTTACAAAAAGAGAAGAACCTTTCTAAGGCAATCTTTTTTCAGAGGTTCTGTTTCTCAGCTGAGCGTCCTTTAGGACTAATGCTTCAGCACTAGCCTGGATATTGAAAACTAGGCACTGTTAGCTGGAGTGTCCCAATTACTTTAATTGACACAGGCATATCTGAGGAGAGAGGTTGTTTCCAAGGTTACCAGGATTTGAATTACAGCATCACTTTTAAAAAAGAAAAAAAAAAAAAGCCACCCCTCCCTCTAAACTCCAGTCCTGTTAGAGGTCAAAGAAATGGTAGTAAGAGTGGAATAGGCTCTTCTCAGCACTAGTAAATATGGTCCTCAGCAAAATTATTCAATGTCTTATCTAATATTGTGGCCACTTTGATATGCTTTTGATTTATTTGCAAAGTACCAGTGTTATGACTAAATGCTCTTAAAGGATTGGTTTCTGGATCATGCTTGCAGCCACTGGGGAATATTGTGAAACACTTTCTTCAGTGTCAGATCCATGTGCATGTCTGGCACTGAAAGAAAACATATCTTCTCTCATCACCCATTTTCTGGAGAAATGTGTGTTACAGTCAATAGAAATGAGAGTTGAGCCTTCAGTTCTGTTCTCTATTAATGTTTAAATGTTCATCTTATTATATGTTGGCATAATTCTAGAAATATTGTGTCTTCCAAATACTTTTTAATAATTCTTCAAAATAATTTCTGTGCTGTGATGCAACTCTTAGTTCCATTGCTGCATTCCGACATCTGTTTCACTTTAGTGGGAATTTCAAACACTTATTCTCAATGTAGTGTGTGAAGTTTTTAGAATATAATTTTGTCCAGTTTTCTGGGAACTAGTACTAGAAATGGCAGCAGAGTGGGTGCAGGTTTTGAGGCTGTCCTGGATGACAAGAGGAGGTACAGGAAAGGTTAATGCTTAAGACTCTTCTGTCTCAGTTGTCCTTCTGCCCCACTGCTGCCAACTTAATTGTGTGTACAGCACTGTAATACAAAGAATAGGAGTTTGCTGTGACATCTGGAGCTCCTGTCCATCATGTTGGTGGCTTGCTTTCCTCCATAATGTAGTTAAATATTTGAGTCATCCACCCCTTTGCCTGCCCAGCAGGCCTTCTTCTCTTCCTCAGGCTCACTAGCAGTCCTGGAAACCTTGAGGACCTGGCAATGATGGCTGCAAAGGAAGAGAAAACATTGGAAGAATGGACGGAGAATGCAGTAGGGGCAGGGGAGCATCTATAAAATACACACTAATCTCTGTCCTCTGGCAGTCAGTTTTTTATTTAGTTTTGGGGATGATCATTGTGGGAATTGACTCAATCAAAGCTGGAGCTGGACACTTGCTGCTGTCTCGCCTTCTGTTCTCTTGTAGCCTAAGTTGTGCTCAAAAGTTCAGAGGATCATTATGTTCTTAATTCTGTATTTTCTGTAACAGTCTAATGGAGAAAGACTCTCTGCCTGTAAGTTCAGCCAATTAACTTTCTGTGAACTCTCCTGATAAGTTTTCCTCTATTTCCATCATTGTAAATCAGGAGCAGCTTTACTGGCCCCAGTCTGAAGTCACTTTATGTAATTGAAACTGGAGAGTTTGAAAACCGGTCTGCAAAAGGTTTTGTGGCAGAAATTGCCACGACGGAGCTTTTTCTCCTGCTGTGGAGATACTATGTCAAGTACCTAGCCTGTATGTTGTGGAACAGGGAAAGGTACCCAGTTAATTTATACCTCAGTATCACCTGTAGACGTGATACCTCCCCCTGACTCGGTTTGCTGGTTGAACAGGTCCAGTACCATTTTGCCTAGTGCTCTGGCAGACCTGCGTTCCCAAAGTCCCTGATCGTCTGGAGCAAAAAGCACCAAAAGGCAGCGAAAGCCTTGTTACTGGTTCAAACCTATTGATAAGCGTCTGGAAGTAAAATGAGAGAGATTCCATGAGATCTCCAGAGCAATTGTGTAGCTGTGAGGAGTTTAAGTAAAGTTCAGTGAGACACACTGGCCTCAGCCTTTTATGATCATCAGTCATCTGTGTGGATGAGAGTGTAATTGTTATGGGCATGCCGTCAAGACTCTGTAAGGCCCTACTGAGGGATAGTTTGCAAGACTGGTTCATCATAAATTTTGTCATGTAAGAGTGAAAACAATTTCTTCCTTATTGGACAAAACTGAAATATACATGGATCTTATCCAGTGGATATCTTCTTTTAAAGCCTTTCTGGATTATATCTGCTTTATTAAACTAGAATCGTTAAAGAAAATAAAAGGCTGTTCTCAGAGCCTGAGGTCTTTTCATTAGAGAATTGGAGAATGCCACAATAGGTGGGAAGAGCTTGAATTTCCTTTCTAGTCCGTGGTTCAGGTGTTTACAACAGGAAATGATTTACGAGATTAATCTAGATTTCAGACTGTGCTTGGCAAGAAGAGGCAAGAGCACCCTCTGAATAGCGTAATGAAACTAAAGCATTTAATTTTTTAGTATCTTCCTTCAGTAAGTGAAGCCTGCCAGTTTTAGACATATGTGCCATTACTGATTTAATCATATAAATGATACACACGCAGAAATGATACACAACTCCGTACTTGGAATTATTGAGTGTTCTTTATACCACTTCTGTGAAAAATAGCCTTTTTTTATAATCTTTTAGAGCTCTGAATGAAGAATTGCATTCCTTAGTGTTGACCTGGAGTTTTTAGGCACTGTGACATGTACCAGGAGGCTTGTGTTAAGGACTGGACAAATGCTGAGCAAAAACAATAGTCCATGTAGAGAAGGGTTACAAAGAGAAAAGACTCATTGTCTTTTTGAAACCAAATATACTAAGACCATCTTCTGTTGAGCGTATTTGTTTCTTAAATTTAAAATTCAGTCACCTCTTTCTTTCTATATGCAATTGAGAACTTCAGGTAAATGAATTCTAAATAAGACCAATTCCTTTAGTTGCGTAGTTACACAGTGTTCTTCCAGTACTTCTTTATACTGGGACCAGTACTGCTATATGTATACTGGGCTGGGACCCAGTGCAAGCTGTACCAGTGAGGAAGTGTTTCTGAAAGGGTGTTGGATGCAAAATGACAATGGCAGCATAGCCCTACTGCCCATACTCACCTAGTATAAAGGCTAAGAAGGTGCAGAAACACGTTGTAGTGTTCTAGTTAAAGGCTGGCAGAAATCCCATCTGTGAAGCTATCACAAGTGTGATCATAACTTAAACTGTTAAGAGGCCAAAGTGAAAAAAAAAAAAAAAAAAAACAAAAAAAACCNGATTTAAAAAAAAAAAAAACACCAAAAAACCAAAACACATAGAGTACAGTTGCAGCTCCTTTATTCAAAGAATACTAGTAGAGACCTTATTGCAAAAAACTTCAAAAATGAAAAATTCTGAAGGAAGTGCTTTGTTTTGACACTTTATCTAAATACTGTCTCTTTCTAGTAAATGTGGTTATGTGTAACAAACACAAACACATGTGTATGCTTCACAGGCATGCTGTAAGAATTGCTTATCAAATCCATTGAGACTGTTCAGTCATCTAGTGAGACATCTACCCATACCAAACCATGATTTTCTAGTTCCAGTTTCACAAAAATAATGTTGGGGATGTGGAGTGAGATTACAAACTTTTGTTCTGTTCCAACCTATTGAAAAATGGCTTTAACACACTCTTCATCATTTATCTCCTCATTTATATTAAATTGCTGTTCTTGGATTTGCCAGGTTCAAAGATTTTTCATTTTACTATTCCTCTGCTTGTTTCAAAAAAAAGGAAAAAAAAAAAAAAGTAATAGTAGCTGGTTGCACTTCATAACTGTCTGGGGGTGAAGTCATGGCTCCCTTAAAATGGAAAAACTCTGACTGTAGTGAAACTGAGTTTTCCTTCTGAAATCTGTTTTTAATTATGAAAACAAACCTTTCCCTTTTTTTTTCCCATATGCCTTCTCTTCTTTCCTTGCTTGACTTTTCACCCCTGCTCACTTGCATCATATTCAAATGCTCTTGCTTGCATGTTGTAACAACAGCAACAAACTTTATTTCTTTTGCATTATTAACTTCCATCACTAATTCTTGTGCCTTTTGAAAAGAAATAGCCCAATAGTTTTTGATGCTCACAGCAAGTATAGCATGCTAGACAAGTCTGAAAAAAATATACCTAGGTTATCTGTTCATCTCTGGAGTTGTTACTGAAAGCCAAAGGAGCTGTATTCCTGACTAAAGGTATTAGAGGGTACGTAAGTCTTTAAGATTTCACCCTAGATGTCTCACTGAGCACTCAATTGTCCTACTGAAGTTAAAAATGAATTTAGCATATGCTCTAAATTCTTAAGTGGTTGGTAGAGTTGATGCCTGTTTTGTAACTGTAGTGTTCTGCTTCCTCAGCTAAAGCTTTTTTTGTGTCTCCTTTGAAGAACTCATTTTGCTTACAATGGCCAACAGGTACTTGAAGAAACCAGAAAGCAAAGTTTTCTAAATGCGTACATGGTAAATAAAGCACAGTAGTTGCTTTAGTGAGCATTGTTCTGTGGTAAAGCCCTGGTTTTGTAATGCCATTGTAAAGAGGGAATGGGATGTACAAGTTACTCCATTGTTAGGTAACCTCAGCAACCAGTTCCTATGAAAGTGTACATGAAAGAGACTCGTGTCTCTAGACATTGCCTTGCTGCAATTGCGTTTCTATAACAACTTGAGGAATCATTAATAAATTTAAAACATAGCTTCTCCCCCTAAGCATTTCTTGCAGCAGAATGGGGGTTCGTACTGGATTTCAAAGAGAGCATCGTGTTTACAATTTATTTCCTGAGTAAAATAAATTACTTTTTCTGCTTAGAATTGAGCCGATACATTGTATTAAAAAACCCACTGTTGGTTCTAGAAGTTGTCCAGTGGGTGGCTTGCTTAAGCAAGTAATTATTTCTAACATTCTGTAAATTATTAACTCCTTTAAAACATGAAAATTTTGTTTGCTGAACTGTTCTTGTAATGTTTTCTCTTCCTATGTTATTTTTCTCTTCTCTTGTATCTGGAGATTTGAAAATAGCTCAAGATATTTTGGGTTTTATACCCACTTATTTTTATTTTTAGTTTTTGTATTGCTTGTCTTAGAATGAAGTTTCAAAGGTTGCTTCTGAGAAAATTCATTAATGATGCTTTTTTGAGATATGTATTTAATGGGATTATAAAAAGCAGCTTCTGATCCCCTTTCTTACTACCAGTTTGTTCTTGGGGTTGTCAGTTAATTTGTCTGTTTCTCAGTTTCTGAAATAAAACCGAGCTTTTCTTGTAATGAGATGTTTGACAACTGTTACATAGCTAACCAGAATGAGAAAAGGTAGCCATAGAAAGATTTTTTAGAAACTCTATTAACCTTGTGCTTAATATACTTACGTTCTTATGGTTCTTCAAGGGTTGTACCTATGTGGCTGCCATCCTTTAAAAGAAAAAAAAAATCTAGAAAACAGTTTTCTACATGTTAGCATTTGTTCCATTGCATCTGTAAGTTCCCCAAAACTTTAGGAAAAATAAATATTATTAAGCTAAATGCTCAAAGAATTTATGCATATTGCAGCATCGTTCCGTTTGTGCTTTGACTTGATAATGCTATGTCTGTTTCGCTGGTCATCATTTACAAAAGAACATGATTTGGAGTTGTAATAAGTATTGGCCAGTACGCATACTAACCTGAATTTCAGTTGAAATCATTCTTCCAATTTAATCATTAGAGATAACAGAATTCATCGCAGATACATAGTCTTCTGCAATAACGGCAAAGTCTCCTTGGTGAAAATGGAATGTTCCGAAGAGTCTGTAATTATGGCAGAGGTTTGATCAATATGTACTTCCTTAAAGATATACTGTAGCTTTCTGGTTAGAGAGCTAGTGCAACCATTTACCTCCTGTAGGACTGCTGTGTTGAAATGCAGCAAGCACAGTATCACAAAAACAGATAAGACAGTTAATCTAAAAGTCCACTGTAGAACAACAAATGTTATTATTATGGCCTATGTAGAATGGTCCAGTGTGTACCTAGAGAGCAGCTTAGATGATTCACGTAGTCCTTATTTCCATTACCCCTGTCTGTGATGAGTAACGGTGTGCTGTCCGGAACACAGGATTTTTACAACTCCTCCTCTTTGTGAAAATCTGTTGCTCTGCACCAGCTATATCTCCTGTTATTGAAATGTCTCAAATATATACTTTCAGAGGACAAAAATATGCAGGCGTTGCTGAGTAAAGTTGAGAGGAACTCTGCTAATTCTTCTCTTACATTCACTCAGGCTCATTACTGAAACCACCTCGGGATGCAAAGCCCAAGTCAATCCACTTGCATCTCTGTTGCTGTTGAATATAAAATGCCGATTCGGAGCTGTCTCTTGTTTGCCGTATAATTTTCAACCATTGACTCTGTTCTACGATGCCCTCAGGAGGCTATTAAGAAAGTAACTCATTGTGGGAATCCAAAGTGTGGTGATAATAGTTTGCCATAAACTGCATAATGGAAGAATTTTATAGATTGTTAAAGCTCATTTTAACATTCTTTATTTCGTCTTCTGCTTTCGATTAATGCAAAGACCATTGCAGACAAAGGATGGATGATTGCTGCTGGATTCATGAATTTTGGATCAGGGTGTATAGGAGTCAATGAATAGAAGCAGATGGTTCCTATTGGGCAAACAGGTTCTGGGAAGTCAAATTAGTGTGTATTTTTACTCATATTTTTGCAAATAGTAAGAGCACTGGTCACGATTTCAAAGCCTCTAGTGTGCTTTTACCAGATGCTTCCAATGAGAAATTCTTACTCTTTCTGGCAGTAAGATTAATGCATGCTACCTGTCCAGCACACTCCATATACTCCGTAGTAACATTAGAAGGCTAGAAAATACTGCTAAGTGTAATAAACACACATTAGCATAAGCAAGTACACTGTCCCTCCGAACATGATATCAGAGAGAGTTGAGATGGTTCACTGGAAGACACAATACTTAATATATCAACATGCAGTAGTGCCAAAACAGAATGGTTGGGTGGAGGCCAGAAGGAGAAGGAAGAGGGGCATGTTCCTGGTAATTTGAGGAAAAAAAGTGACAAAAAATACAGGAGCCATCTACTTGTATTGAAATTGCAGATACAACGTGGTAGATTTGTTTCTTGTTTAACTTGTAGGGACAAGAAGTATTTTACTTTTTTGACAGTATTTCACTTCAACATTATTACTGGGGAGTTTAGTTATGGATGAGGTTCCCAGAGTGGTGAAAATACAAAGGAGTTTTGCTTATCCCCACCCAAGAATTACACCATCAATGTAAAAGACAATAGACACTAACAGACAGGGAGGTAGAAAACCAATGAGAATTTGAACTATTTATTGGTTTAGGTTGTGGATTTGTCATAGCCATGACCTAATTGTTGAGCTTCTTAGTAACAAAGTAAGTTGTTAGAGGGATTTTTGATGGTCGACAATGATTTAGTTTTGTTCAGGGGGAGTTGTGTCCCTGCCTGGTCCCGCAAGATGAGGGACAACATAAGACAGTATGCAGGGAGAGATGTTTGCTTTGACTTTTATCATATGGGTAATGAAGTCTGACATCTTGATTGATGGGACAGAGCTATTGGGGACCTTGGAAGTAAGGTAAGGGAAGAAAATATGTGCTTGATGTTGCAGAGAAGGAGCCAGTAGGAGAAACAGCACTGAGATTTGGCTGCAAATACCACTTATCTGGACTGGTGGTTTCACAAGTCTGTACTGATATGAGCAAGGGAAATTGCAACACTCAGGCTCAAAAAAAAAGAACAAGTGTGATAAAATCTTTTTACAGTAGTCAACACGTAAAAAAATTATGAGAGCCTCAAAAAGCAGTTAAGCTATGCAGATGAATACTCTGTTATTGAAGCTGGTAGGCAGACCAGATCTGGCAGTCGGGATCTGCAGGCAGACCCAGATGATGTGCAGATTAGCAGGTTGCCTGACAGGATGGCGATGTGGTACCTGGTAGACGAGAGAAGATGTAGCAGTAACTTTTTTTCACTCTAAATAACACCCAGACAGAAAACATGGCAACCCTGTTCTCCCCACTGCAATTAATCCTTAAAGGAGCTGCAGACTACCTCATTAAAACATCAAAACAATTTGTTAATTAGCTTGTCTATTCAAAAGTACATACCTAGGAGTCCAATGAAACAATTGGAATGGAATAATTGGAATTCCAGTTTCTGTGGAAAAGCAGATTTAGAATTTTAAATCTAAGTAAGAGCAAGCAGTAAACTAGCTCCTGTTTTGAGCAAAACTATTTGAGAATTAGAAAAATACAGATGCAGCTAGTGATAAACCAAATTTCAAGCAATTCATTTAACTGGAAAAGCTACCCTGGAGACGTGGATGGGTCTTAATCTAGAGTTTTCTTCACTGTCAAGTGTTTGCTCCCTTTTGTTATCTGCAGCAGGGTCTGTCCTTGCATTTGATTTCTCCTTTTAATATTTTATTTTTTAGTTGCTAACAATTTTTTTGGATCTTCATTTTCCCCACCTTGTCAGTTTGACAAAATTAATCAAATGCCTGACAATGATCAGAACTAGTAATCTTTTGTGCTTCATCATTTAACTTTTTGTATCTTCTTTTTTAAAACTAAAATATATGTAGCTTCAGACCTGTGCGGCTGACACATTCCCCCTCCATAAGGTTTCTCTATTTTGGAAGTCCACTGAGACTTTCAAATAAATTGAATTGACCTGTGCAGCTCTCTGCGTGTTTGTCTCTTGCCTGACCCTCCTCTCATATGGCAAGCATACAGATTTGAATGAATATGATTATATAGGAATGCAAATTCTCTGTTTATAATTGCTTTTAATTGCTATTGCTTGGCAATGGAAAGTGCCAATACTTTGTTTTTGCAGAAATGTTTTTTCTATAGGAACTTTTGTTTGAAATGATGGTGATCTCAGTTGTTCTGTCGAATGATTGTGCTGTGACTAGTTACTAGGTATTGTAATTCGTAGCTAATTGCAAGCTTTGGTTGCGTGTCTAACATTTTACTTATTCAGAAACAAATATACCTTTTCTCAGCTGAGTATGATTCTGGCTTGGGTGAAATTAGTAGCTTGGTGTTTTGTTATTCTGCCCCATGATCATCAACCCTGCAAAAGCAGTTTTCCCTTTCATGTGCTATCTGTAGGAAATTTGTCTTTGTCAGCAGTGTTCCCTTATTCTGCATACCCAAGGATGTGTCTCTGTTTTATCAGGTGCTTCACAATTATTCTGCATTGTGTGGGAAGTCTCAGAGGAGGCATTTGTCCAGTCATGTGGGTCAGGGATCTCTTCCCTGTGCAGTATTTTCAATCCAGCTATTGCAATATTATGCAAACACTTGCAAACTGGAAGGTGTAACATGCTGTAAACAAAGGGGACGTTTATTAATATTATTAATATTAATATACTTTGCCTGTGCAAGCTGTAAATAACAAACAACAATAATGATGCACTGTCTGATCCACATCTGCCAGTAAAATGTTTGTTTGTTTGTTTGTTTGTTTTAATTAAAAAAAAAAAAAAAGATGATCTGGATGACATCTAATGAAAAAAGCAGGGTTTTTATTTTAAAATTTATGTGTGTCCTATCTTCCTTGGATTTGAGTCACTAGTTAAATCCCTATAATTTTCTCTGTCCCTGATAGCGGTACTTTCAGGAAAGTTTTTGTATATGAAACTTAGGAAGCAGTCGTTTTAATGAAAAAAATTATTTGCTATAATAAGATACAGTTTTGTTCTTTTTCTCTGTAGAGAACATTGAATTATTTTCCCTTTCAAGCAGCCTACTACAAAGTGAAAGAAAATGTTAAGTACTTCAGATAGCTACAGCAAAGCTAAAGGTTGAATACAAATCTCCGCCTTGCCGCTGCCGCTAGCACTGACAGTGGTTCTGATATTTTTGCAGCAGTTTGTTTACCAGATGGAAATATTTCATTCATCGCTATCTTTTTTGTGTTTGTCACAAAGAACAGAATTGGACTTCATCTCTTTTAATCATGGCTAGTAGAAGAAGTTAGAAGAAGAGTCAAACAGTGGTGCTGAGAAGGCTGGTAAATTTAACACTTATTTTTTAAAGAAAAATGAACTTACGTATGTGAAAATGAAACTTTTTTCTCACCTTATCTAGATGTTTAATCACAGACCTTGCAACTCCCATTTTCTCTGTCTGGCAGTTACGGTTTTGATATGATTACTCATACCATTCTCAAAACTCTACAGCTTAAGGGAATGCCTATAAGCACATATTAATGATACAGTTTTTCTGGATTAAATTCACTTATATCATTCCTAAAAGAGGAGATAAGTTTGAATTGCTAAATCTGCCCAATTTCTTTCTAGTGCAATGTCATCTTTATGCCTCAGATAAAGGGAAAGTGGGTGATGTGGCTTTATTTAAAATAAAATTAATGTTTGAGAAAACAGAGGTGCAACTAGTTTTCGTATCTCCTCTAGGAGAGGAGCATGCTATTTTGCTGAAATAACTTGACTGTTACAAGGCGCAAAGTTTGAAGGCTTAGCTAGTCTGACACTGAATGTACAGTGTTAATTTTGACTGTGTACATTTTTATTCTCTCTCAGTGTTGGCTTGTGAGTCTTTAAGCGTTTGAGCCAGGAAGGCGCTCACAAGCATCTTTAAGAGTGCAACCTTTTAATTACCAACAAAAGTGCCCTATAAGCAATACGCAACGTGGTCACAGTACAAATCCCAAATACATTTAGAGCCCTGACTCCACTCAGTCCACATTTTATTTTATATTCCTTCTAAGCATGATTCTTGTGAAAAGAGAAGTGAAACCACGTGAAGCATCAGCTCCAGATCCTTCCATTTGTCCCAGAACAAGAGTAGGGAAGCCGCCTTCCAAGCTACTGGACCACCAACGTGCCTCAATTATGCTGTCCCTGGTGGAAGCCCTTCCAAGCCGAGAGTTTTCTTTGTTCCCACTTCAGGCTTCTAATAAGGCAATTTGTGTAAATTGAGGTTGTTTTCAGCATGCTGAGGTATTAGCTGTAATCTGGGTTAAAGCCATTTATGTCTGGAACTAGTATTGGGAGTACAGGACTTACTTGACTAGAAACTGTAGTTATTTTCAGCGTGTGTAGAATAAAGTAAACCTAACAAATGCCGGTTATCTTTATTTCTTACTACTCTGTTACAAACAGCAGTGCTCTCAGCACTATGCTTATTTGAAAGCTCGAAGGCTGTTTCACATTAAATAGCTTTATTCTCTGAAAACATGTTCTTGCACCAAAAGAATTACTGAAATCTCAGACCTCCCTGCTTGGTCATAAGTCCTCTAAGCTTCCATCACCTCTTTGCAACGATGCTTTTAATGAGACTCTACAGGTCACATCTGGCTTTTACTACTGTGAATGTGTGACAGAATACAAGGGGTTCATTGTTTAAAAATGAAGACCTGAGGCTTGTAAGAAAGCAGTAGGAGTTGAAAGTGACTTTAAACAAAATCCATTTTAAATTAATTCAAGTCTTCAAGAGTGTTTCTTGTACATTTTACATATCAAAGGCCTTCGTTTCTTATTTATGATAGATAAAAACTGTATAGGCCATTGCTCAGTATTGTTTTGTCCTTATTTCACTATATTAATGCTTGGTTACTTTAGGGTAGCATCTATATTCAGTAAATTTGTTTATCTTTCCTATCCATAAAGAGCCAGTGAGTCTGCATTGTCTTTTCAGGAAAGTATCTTTATGTTTATACCATACCAAATATTGTTGGCCTTTGGTGACAAGTAATGAATGATACTTGCAGTGGAAACAAAATAGCTTCTGCCTTGTGGGCAGACCCTACAGAAAAGGGTCGAGTCCACTGGAAGACTCCCAGGCACTACCAGTAAGGAGGTAGAGGGGCAGATCCAGTAGAAGTTTGTTGGCTGATGGATCCAAGCAATTGTAAGAGGGATTGCTAATTGTGCAAGTCAAAACCTCTTGTGTTTTGGAAAGGGAAAGAGAGCAGGCATTTTAGAAAGTGCTTTTTCATCTGAAAGCATCATCTGTGGAATGACTTCAATGGTAATCTGTAGCTGTGAAGAGTGTTATGATCCTTTTTGCTGTCCAACAGAAGGTATTGCACAAAGCCCCTTTTGCAAAGTGCAGAAATACATTAACTTCAAGAATCATAATTTTTATAACTCATTAGTATTCCTGCAGCATTTCACCATGTGTTATGGGAGTGATATATAGGGCAAGCAGGGGAGTCAGGAGACCTGGCTCTGTGTTAGTGTTGCTGTAGGATTGTTTTGCGTAGTCTGTGTTGGCGAGTTCTTTTTGCTTTGCTGTATTGTTGCTATCCTCCTCCTACCATTTCTTTTTGGTTCCTTTGAAATAATTCGGAATGGGGACAGTTTTACCCTGCTATGTGCTCTCAGCAGTGTTAGCCTGGTTTTTCCCCCAGACTACCTGTTGCTATTTTTCTAGCTAATTTAGCCACGCTGCATCTGGTAGCTGAGATAACTTACTCAAAGCTTGTAGGAGGTGCTGGAAATGGCAATTTGCTGGGCCATGTAGGCACCTTGCTTTTGTACAGGTTGGTATAGCTGAGACCTTTAAATGATACCATAATATTTGTGCTGTTTTTAGGCTGATTAAGATAAAGTCAGATTGCATCTTTTTGTACTTCCCTTTGGTCTCTAATGTTACTTACTTCTCAGCATTACTTATTTCATCCAAAGAAATAAAATGTGGTGGTTCAAATTGATGGCATGTGTTCTCTTCTCTAAAGCCATTACATAAGTTATTAAACAAATGATACTTCTGGAGAAACAGAAAATTTGTGATTTTTGAAGTTACATACTCATATGTAAGTACGAGTATATACAGAAAAGCGTAAATGATAAGGCTAACCCCATATATTGTAGGCAATGTTTCTAATTTCCCATCTAGTAATTCAGATTGGAATTGAATTGAAATTGGGTTAGAACTGAATGTGGGTTCAAAGACAATAGAGACTTCTCCCATACCTGGGTCCAAATAGCTTTTTCTTTGAGTGGTTTTTCTATGGTTCCACAGTAGTATTTCATATCTCCATGTGCTATCTAAGCAAGCAGCTTTCTGCTGATAGGTCAGGGTTAGTCACTTCATATGACCTAGACAGTATGGTCCTTCAAATATCAATTAGATTTAGACTTTGTATTAGGGTATGTGAATCGTCTTGTCATGTTTGACCATTGAAAGCAGGCAGAAAGTCTTCCTTTTCCTCCTTTGCTCCAGAATAACACGTCTTTGGGGGATATATTTTACCAAGAGATATGTTTGTGGCTTTTCTATGTTTGTTTGTTTGTTTGTTTTAACTAGGTGAATACTTTTTTTTTTTCTTTTTTTTGGTGAAGGACTATGGTCATACACATACTGGTTTTGGGGTTTGGGTTTTTTTTAATTTAAAAATAGACTGGCATTCTAAGTACTGCAAATTAATTCCAAAGCAGATTTACAACACAGCAGATGACCAGGGTTTTTCTCTCAGCACTCTGCCTGCAAAAAGCAAGACTTTGGGCTCTCTGGATTTACCCTCATCTCTTCTACTATGGCTAAGAGAACTTGACACCAAGTATGACAGCTTGACTTGTTCATAAACCATTTTGTATGAATGAAAGACTGTTAACAATTTGTAAGGGTTTTGTTTGGTTTTAAGAATGCTACAAATAACTGCAAGCTGGATTAGAGGGCTGAAGAGTAGCTACTTTTGTAAAGTCTCATGTGGTCCCTGTGTATGTACTAGATGGAGTGCAGACTTGTAATCACCTCAGAGTTAAGGGTCCCTCAACTGGAGGGTAATTCTGTTTTAAGCAGCAATAAGCACTGTTTTGAGGGATAATACCTTTTCTTTAGATATGTGTATCTACAAAATTTGGGCTATGCTATGAATTGTTACAATGTTATGATGAACTTTTAATGTGATGATGTCTATTTGAATAAAATAACTGTCTTTTTTCAAATGAATTTAAGGAATACTGATGGTAACCTCCTTGAGTAATGATTTAATAAAAAAGTTTGTCTCTGGAGCCGATAATGCACACGTGATGCTGTCTCCATGAGATTCAGTAATGTGCAAAAAAAAGAGCTCTTGGGTCACTTACATGCATTAATTTTACTTAAGATAATTTTTGAAGTGTGAAACCGAAGAACAGTGTGTGTGAAATATTATGACAAAGTTTATACCTTGGTAGATCATTTTATTTACTTAAGAGGTAGCCTACAGAGCTTTTGAGCCGTTGTTGCGGATTGCTAGGAATTCTGGGCCAATTTTAGCTTGCTTTGGCTAGCTGAAGCCCTTACTTTCTTTGCTGTATGGGGTTGGTAAGTGCCTGAGTTGCTGTTGGGATTGAGGAGCATCTGTGAGGGACTTGCTGGGATTTAAGGGACAGGTCAGGTGCACTGCAGCTGCAGGGTCTTCAGAAATTAATTTTAGGCATAATAAGCTACTCTAGCCTTTGATTCAATGAAGAGTGAAGAAGAAACAATTTATAGACAGACTTGAATAAAATATGAACAAGTTAACTTCACTGAAATATTTCAGTGATTCTGTTTTTTCACCTGCAAACAACCGATGGGCACAATTCATAGGTCAGAGTGTGAGTTTTGTCTGGCAGCTTGTTCATGGTACACTTGGCTGGACTGTAGTCCAGTCATCACAGGGACCGCTGCCAGCTTGACCTTGTTGGGGCTGGCAATCTCCAAGTCAGCCCCATCTGTGAGATAAAGGTTTGTATGTCTCTGTGTGCTCATGGATGCTTACGCTGCTCATCTTTAGTTTTCTGATACATGACAGATGAGGTCCTGCAATTTTTTTTTTTTTTTTTCTTGGAAATGACATTGTACTGCCTTTTTCTTCTATAGAGGTTCCTTTACTTTTTGTAATTCTTGCCAGTAAAGGGAAATTTAGAAGACTTGGTTCTCTGGAGTCAAAGCAACCCCTGTGGTTTGGCATCTGAATCTATTCCAAAGCAAGAAAGATCTCTCCTTCCCTTTGGATTAGTTCAGAATATTACAAGAGCTTTCAATCCAGGCAGAGAGAAATATTGTAAAAATAGTTAATACAAACAGATTTCTATAAATGCAGCTTGCCCCATTGTTCTGATGCAGGTCTGGATTTTCTTAGGTAATAAATGGCAGAGATCTCCAGTATCAGTAAAATTTTGTATTGTGTTAGTGTATTTAGCAGCCAACGTGAAGTGCCAAGAAAGGATTTTGATCATTTGTGATACCCCTGTTCCTGTTGTGGCATACACTGTAGCATTGGTGCTCCTAGGGACTTCGGTGGTGCATACTCTTTGTATAAAATACTGTTCACTGTGAGTGACATTAGTGTAATCTGTCCTTAAAATTCAAGATAAGGAGATTCAGCATCTCTGAGTCCTGAATAGTTGCTCTTGTAACACAGCATGATGAGAAATAGAGCCAAGCAATTGAATACAGGAAAGATCACTAAGGTCTAAGGGAAACAAATACAAGAAAAAGTACTATGCTGAACAAGCACAAGCCTTCGCATTGAACAGACACCAGAAACTTTATCTTCTGGGGGCAAATTGTGTTATCTTTGACTGTTTTCTGCTTCTGGAGCAGATGACTACTTTGGCCAGGAAGGTTTCTTTCCTCTTCATTCAGTCTCTCATTATGTGGCCTGATTTTTGCCTGTTAACCTTTCATGCTTACACAAGGTTAGAGCTTTGAGGATGTTTTGCTTTTCCCAATAAAAGCTCCAGTATGAGGAAAGTACTGAATGTAGTTTCATCTTTTGCAGCTCCTCAGTTAATACAAACAGCTGCAGAGCCACTGAAATTGCAGGGCCAGCTGCCACAATGGTTTTGTCTGCCTCTTCTTTCTCAGGGGTGAGTTGTAGGCATCAGTACAGTAATGTTTTTTTAGAAATGGCATTCCCCTACCACCTAATCTCTAAGCACATGGCAGTTTGATTATATAAACTTTGTGATAAATGAAACTGAGGCACCTTGCTGTTCAATGTTTGTGGAGATACAATGACTTAGTGAAAATGGGAACAATTAAGCTAAATTTCCCAATCCTAAGCTATTTTTGTAACTCCTATGTACCAGTTTATGCAGGGTTTAACCCTTGCCATCAAAGGGTGTCTATTTTGATGGTAACTTGCTCACCTTCCTGAAGAACAGGTGGTGACTGTAGCTTGATTTTTCAGAAAGGCTGGCTACCTAAATTATTTGGAAAGTCATTTGGGCTATGTGAGCTTGACAACTTTGAAAATAAGGCTTCCAAGTTGTACAGTGTTGCCCCACAGTCTTCCAAAGTTCAGTCAGTTCTGGAAAAATAGTTTTTCTTTTACTGGTGCTATGGCAGTGGTAAATACTCAAGTGTTTAGTCAAAGTGTTTTGAATTGAGTAAAATGCAGTGTGGCATAAATGAGATCTTAAAGACCAAACCTGTCCGAAGCTAAAATACAGTTTCTCCCCCCTCGGCCATTCCCCTCCAGATTAATGGCACCATAAATTGAAACAAATTTGAAATGTGTATCCAGGTCAGGCCTTCTTTACTCCTCCTGTCTTCAGCTTGATCCAAATACTCTTTAAGTCTTTCCATTGTCTACTTTGGGAATAGATCAGTCTCTAATCATCCCTTTAGTGAGAAAGTTGGCCTCTTGATTGATTGTTTTTCTTTTGCTGAATTAATTTCTTTTTGTGTTTGAAAAGTGACTCTGGATGCCACTGAAGTGACTCTGTTATACAAAGGGAACTGAGATTTAATAACAACAATAATAATAACAACAACACTGCTTTTGGACTTCCTTTTGATGTGCCCTATCAGAACATCCAGGTACAATCATGAGTGGAAGTCAGTAGAGTCTTCCCATTAACCTAACCAAGGTCATACAAAAAATAAATAGAATTTTTCATGAAGCTTAACAAGGATGTATCTGAAGATACTTTTCTTTATTCTGTTCTACAGCAGATTGATAAAACAGTTGGCTATAAAGAGACTAAAATATTTCTTTGTCTATTCCAGCCCACTTTTTTTCAAAACTGAAGCATCCTAGGGTTTTTTGTTGAAGCTCAACAGCATGAAAGCATGCCTGTGTTTAATGAATGTATAGTTTTTATAAATGAATAAAATTTTGAGTAATTATAAATTAGCATTAGAAAAACACTCTTAAGAAAAAATGTTTTATGAATAACACACCTTTATTGTGACTGTGTGATATTTAGGTAAGATTGTTTTCATTGGGAATTCCAAGAAACTGTGACCCATATATATCTCTTCTGAATTTTTATATCCAAGAAGGATCTAGAGGTCACCCACTTCCTTGAAATGTCTTCTCTTTAGCCTAAATCACAAGCATTGCTCTTTTAAAAGAGCAAATGCAGTAATGAGATGCCGCCTTCTTCCTGAAGAAATTCGGAGCCAGGAAAGGAACTCTGTGGGGAAACCAAATGTAACCATCTAATATTTTATGAAGAATGATTTCTCCTCTAGGGTTACTATTTCATGTTTTTATTCTAATAGATCTTGTTAAACAATGAGGCAGGTAACTCTGTCCTTACTTTTAATGACTGGTTTCGAAAAAGTGCTGCTGTTCATCAAGTTAAGTGCTTAATTATTGTTCCCTAGGCCATTTACAAATATGCCCTGCAATAGTCTATCAGTGTAAAGATTAATTGAAGTAATTTTGTTGTCTAGAGAGAATTTCAGAAACTTTTCTTGCTGTTCCCTGGTTTTATGAGTAGGCTGACAGGTCAGGTGTCGTGGACTTCTGTTGGGTTGTCATGTGTGACATAACTTTTTTCAGCTTTAGACAGTCTGTCACCATTCCTAAAAGTATATATCATTGTTGAGGAACTGATCCAAAGCCCATATCTCAGACTTTCAATCAACCCATGGCTTTTATGTTGGCTTCCTGCTGTGACTCAGAGGACCAAAAGAGCATCCACTTCAGTGATCAACAGGCTATGATAGTAAGAGAGAGAAGATTTTTCTTTTAACATCCGGGAAAAGTTGGTTCATTAAACCAACATCAGTACAAAAAAAATATCTGTTCAAATAGGCAGTGCCTACCTCTGCGAAGCCTTTGGCATCCTGAATGATGTTTTATATTTGATGTATATTCTGCTTTTCATCAGTGTCTGTGGGCTTTATGAAGTGTTTATGAAATTCTTTGCTTCTCTCATTATGAAAATGCATTAACCTCCAGGCTGGAGCTCCTTGGTCATTACATCACAGCCAGTAGCAATAGAGAAGACTGAGAGAGGACTTCAAACATTTTATTCTCCTCATTTGGTAGCGTATAAAGGTCCTGGTCATGCTTGGGCCCCCATTTTGCTGAGCAAAACTACATAACAGTAAGATAAGTTTCTTTCCCAGGTATTATAATAAGATAAATATAAACTTAGCAATAACAGGTGGAGGCAACAGATTGAGAGCACAAAAGTTAATGATGATATTGCTATAATTAAAGTATTGCTATAATTAAAGTATTAGCAGCGTTTACTTTACAGCAGCTGCTTAGTTGTCTAGAACAACCTATTCAGCTAAAGTAACGATACAGGTGAGAATGTAGCTTCTAATAATAAAAAAAATGTCAAGAAGGCATTACAGTCACCATCTTGTCACTAATGCAGACTACTCTTACCATTTCATTGCACTCATTAGTGATTTTGAACAATTACTGCACCTCTTCAAAATCTGGTCTAAAAGATGGTACTTGTGATGGGCTCGGAGCATCTAATGTTGTAGAGAGAGGTGGGTTTGCTCCTAACCCATGGTACTTTGGACATATATTTTTTAAATTCCTGCTGATACCTGTGCTTTTGAGGGAGATTTTATTAAGGCTTAAATAATGAATTTTTAAAGACTTGTTGCTTCTCGGCCACACCCTTGGAGTCTGTCATTTTAAAAATTGATGGAGAGACAAAGGGAATTCACATATCTGTGGAACCATGCTGAGTGAAACCCTCACAAACAACAAGTGGAAGGTGAGGCTGAAAGGCAGGCATCCATTTCATTTTTTGAAAAGCTTGGATATGGTGCCTGATGGGGAAGAAAACCACGCCCAATAATATAGTGACAAATGTCCCTACAAGTATATTCCAGTGTCTCAAATTTGGCCAGACTTCTTTACATGTTTCTTAAGAGGAGTTGTTTTACATTGAAATATTATCAGCCAGAGGAAGCAAGTTAGGGTTGCTGTGGCCATAAAACCAGAAGCAGCTTCAAGGGAAGTACCCCCTTTGGTGTTAGCCAAGTTTTCTTTCTGACCATGCAAAAGCCATGGTAATGTTGTTTTGCAGTTTAGATTTCAAAAGATAGTCAGGGGCAGGCAGCTCTGGCTGAGGAGCACATGGGCTAAGGGAGGTGAGGTCCATAGTGCTCATTCATTGCTGTGGTTCTTTCTGCAGAAGTCTGGCAATAATCTTAAGACATAAAACATTTCTTATTTTAGTCATTGCCCTTGTTAAGATATGCCTATGAAGCTAATGTCTTTCCATTAAGAAGACAAGGAGTTTCTCAATGTGAAACTGCTGTGTGTCAAAAACCCAGTTTCAAATAAAATCTGGGAGTCTGTCCCCACCATGAGGTAATTGCTTTAGTCCTCCACCAGCTGATTTGCATGTAAGAAATGATTGGAGCCAACATACCATTAGTAAGTGAAATATTTATCACAGCTCTTCCTGAAATAGTGACAACTCCTGCAACAGTATAGGGGAACTAGAGTTGTAAGGTACACACTCCTTAATTTTTGCTTTGCTTCAAAGAAGTGCTGCCATACATAACCACTGAAGGTGAGTTGGAAAAGCTCTTGGCATCAGTCTGTGCCAGCAGAGTCAGCAAGTGTCCATTAATCATCATGGCCTGTTCAGTCCTTGCAACTCTTCTGTGGTTTCCAGAGGTCTGAGCTGTACCTTGTCCCTCTGCAAATGGAATACAGAAGCAGCTGTTCACTGAGAACAATTTCCTGGGAAAAGAAACATCTTAAGTTTTGAAATAATATTTCAGAAAAGAGTAGAAAAATACCATATTCTGATAAACAATTTATTAGGAGAAATTTCCTGAAAAGACAGTCGACTTGGTTTTAAGTGATGTAGCTTTGCAACATACCATTTTGCAATGTAAGCTTGCAAGAGCTAGAACATGTTGTCTTTGCTCAGCACATCATATATATTAATAATTGAAGTTGGATTTCAAGGGACAGCTGGGCTTTCTTACGCAGCTCCTCTCCCTCCTTGCTTTTTTGTTCATTAGGAATCTTTGGAATGAGAGAAAAAGGCAGAGATTTTCATTGCACTTTGGCTTTGCACAGTGAAAGGGCAGTTTTTGAACTGCATTTACAAATTTATTTTTTCATTGGACTTGCTGATTGGATTAGCAATACTGCTGGCTTTATTACCCCTGATTAAAGTCAGGGCACTGGGGATCTGACAAATGAATTCTGTCTGTAGTTCACCCAACACACACTGTTTAATCCTGTTGATTGCAAGGCTTACCGAAATTGTTTAGTCACAAAGCTAGTTCTGTATGTCACCGAGGAGAAAAAAGGTAAATAAAAGATGACTCAGGAGGAAATGAGTTTGCAAATTATATACACTCATACAGCCTCTACCAAAAGTCCAGAAAATCAGTGTTAAAAGTTAGAGCTCTGGGTAACCTTTCAGTCATCTGGTCTGTCCCTGTACTAATGCGGGGTTATTTCCTATTGTATACATATTTTAAGTCCTTGTAGAAAGGAGATTAGGCCTGAGTACTCTGCCCATGGTAATGTACTCAGTGGTGAAACAAAGGAAACGCAGTACATATTTCACTGTTATTGTCTTCTGTGTTCCTCAAATCTTCTAAATGTGGAGGAATGATTAAGTTATTTTGCTTCCAATAAAGATTTTTTTGCACCATAAAACTGAAGAGAGTAATGGTTTTTCACTAAGAGTATTAATGGCAGACAAATTAGTAAGCAGCTATTTTCAGTTGTAATTATCTTTGAGGTTTGGGGTTGTCATTGTTCTCCAATCCCTTATGTCTGCAAGTCCTCAATTTCTGCTGCGCTTCTCAGGCAGCAGCCCTGCTTGTCTCCCATCATGTTCTGTCAAGTAATTAGGCAGACTGTAGCCAGATTTAGTGGTGATCCTTCTACCTTGCCAAGATTTTTGCAGTGCAGTGTTCAATCTGGCCTGCTAGCCCCTGCTCTTTTTAGAGTTCTGGTTTGCCAGCCCTTGGGAGTCAAGAGAACGAAGGATGGGTACTAGTGGGGACGGAAGACTAAAACCTGCGCTGAGTAGTTTGTTGCTGAGAGTGCAAGTTATATAGCAGAGATTATGTGTTTCATGACCTCTTAAGAAAAAGCCTGGTCTTAAAGTATCTTACTAAAGACTAGAAGGACATGATGAGGTTCACCTTAAAAGGTGAACGTCTGGAGCCCCCATCATTCTGCAAGTGAAGGTCATGACTGGTCCCTCCTGCGTGGGGATTGTTTGTGCTCCTAGAGTGAAAACTGGGAGGTGCAAGTGAGCATTTAGACACTTCTTTGTTGTGCCCTGCTCAACAGCACTGCTTTAGGAGTTGAGAGTTGGCCTTGACTTTTGAGTTTTATTGCTTAATTCAGTACAGTAACATTGGAAATCTTCTGTTAGAAAACACTAAATTAGCTCTAGACTGTAGAGGAAGGTTATATAAATGAGACGTGATAAATCAAAGCTTTTTTAAGGGTGTAATTTGTACTGAATACTCTTGGAATGAGTTTTGTGGATTTGGAAGCTGAATATTACAATTTCAGTGTGGCAGAAATATGTTTTGGTGAGAATTAATTCCTGAGTAACAGAATTATGTTTATGTCTACTCAGCCTCTATCCTTTCCAAGGCAGCATCTGGCTTATTCTCCTTCCCAATTTTACATTTGGATAAAGTCCGAATAAGAAAACTCTGGGTTGTATTGCAGTTCACCAAGTAACTCAGGGACCCAGTACTGCTTAGATCCTCTTCTAGCTCTCAGCTCGTTGCTGTAACAGGTCCTGGAAAGCCTCTGAGTACCCAAACAGAGGGCTGATGTTTTTGTGTCTCATTTTCTGACTTTCTGTGAGAATTCATTACATAACTTGACCAGATTTGCAGATGTCAGGCCCAGTCTGGACCAAAGATCAAGGAGACATTTCGCTGCAGCGGCTTCTCCTGGTACTTGGATTGGTGTCGTGCTGTGGGGAACGGGCTCTTCTGCCCTTTCCTGTTGCCTCACCAGATGAGAGTTACAGAGAAGCTGGTAGGAATGAGCTGCCTTGGCTTCCCTTTGTTCCCCTGCTTCATCAGCAGCTACTGCATGTTTAATAATCCTGCAGTAATGAGCAGGAGAGCTGGGAGTATATCTATTCCCATTAAGGTGGGGAGTGGTATTGGTCCAACAAGGCTGTTGCCTTCTTAAATGCGTTTTCCATTGCTTCTCCCTGTCATGTTTGGGGGCTTGGGTTCCGTATTTTTGTTAATAAATTGAAAATACACAGTGGTACTCAAATCTTGTTAAATGATGTTTGGGTTGCCTCATAAAACAAGATAATTGTGCAATCACAGAATGGTTTAAACATCTGATTTGGATTTGAAACAAAAATGATGTGTAATTGCTCTCTAAAACTTGTAACTTGCACATGAAATGGATGTTATCAGGCAGATGTTCTTTTATTCACCAGCACACTCGGTATCTCTGGCTCTTAAGTACCGGGATAAGCGAAACATGCTCAATTAGCTCAATTGTCTGTGGCTAACCATTATGCCCAGCTTCTGGTTTCTAGGTACAGCTCTGCAATAACTCCTGACAATTTTCTCATGCACTTGATGGTGTTACACCACTGAACTGAGCCAGTGCTACAGGACATAAAAGAACATAAAAGTTGTGGGAGCACTGGCACTTACAACTGCCCCCTGAAAACTGAGGATTTTGTGTTAAATAGGCTTAACGCTGAACTGTAAAACAAGTCACGTCTTGCTACAGAGTTACTGGGATGGAAACCTTTTCTCTCTCATCAAGGCAGAAGATTTAAAAATCTTAATTTTTTCAGGAGTAAAACTTTAAAACCTAGCTTAATTTTTTGCTGACCCAATATTGAATACTGTCATTTTTGTGTGCGCTTTCTTTCTCCTTGGTTTCATACCCGTTTGCATTTTCTGAAGTAATTTCAGTAACATTTCCTGGGGGAGGGCCACAAACCTCCCAAGCAAATGCCACCTCTTCCACCAATCTGTGAGCAAATTCCAAAGAAAACTTTAAGTAGTATGTGAGGGGGCTGTTGACAGGTCTGAAAGTATTATCCTGATAAAGTACGATTCCAGTTGTCCTTTTCATATTTCTCTTCTGAGAGATTCTGTAAGCGCTTAGAAGTTCTCAGGACTGTGGAGTAGGTAGTTAAAGATGACTGGAAAAAAACCCTGCTAACCAGAATTTCTTTTGGTACTTCTCGTGCATGTTAGTGGCTTTCCCCTTGTCCTGTTGCGTGGTCCTTCAGGTCTTCCTACACATCGTTTCACTGTCTAAATAATTTTTCTTTCCTCTGCTGAAATCCATTGCGCTGTCACCAGATTTGCAGCACATATTGATGTCTAGTCAAGCACACACTTGCCCTGCCTTTAGCAGTCTCTTGCCTGTGGGCTGCTGCTTCTCGTTATTTCTTCACTGGCCACTGCTCACTGAGATATGTCCATCATCCCGTTAAGTGCATTTGAAAGGCACTGACTCTCTGGTGTTCTCCTAACAGAAGAATGGTAATAAATCTCTTCTCTCAAAAGCAATGCAAGATATGTAACTTGAACATTTCTTCCTTTTGTCCCACAGCTCAAATTTATATATTTCTTTAAACTTACCATGTTACAAAATATTCTAAGACTAGAAAAATTAAACAAAACGAAAGGAACTTTATCATATAAGCTTGGAAGACTTGCTGCAGACAAATAAGCCAACAGTGGCCTTAGTTTTTTAAAGCTTAATTATGTCAGATTTGGTGAGCAGTTAGATGGGGAAAGCACAGGATGAGGCAGAAATTGCTTTTAAAGGTATTGTGGTGAGCAGAGACTGCGTCTGGTTCTGTGTTGAACAAAAGCCTAATCTTGGAAGTAAAAGGCTTCTTGATACTCTTGATAGTAGTAGGTGATGGGCTTTGGGTGCCTTTAAACCCAAAACTTTATTCTTGTTGTCCTTTTATGCTGTGTTAACCAGCTAAAATCTAAATTGGGATGTTTCATTTGTCTAGCTAAATTTCCCTTGAGGATTCAATTAGACTCTTCCCCCCAGCTCTCTGTTGCTGATTGCTGGCAGTTTTTTCTTTCTATCCCTTTGTCACTAGTGTAAGAAGAAATTAATATCCTCAAACGTAAACTCTTTTATTGCATAGATGGGACCATCTTCTTTCAAGTTCATTTTCTTTGTTGTACGTCAGCTCCTAAAGGCATCATACACAATTCTGAAAAATAGAAAGGCAGATACGGTGACTGAGGTCCACATTACTCATAGTTCTAAATAAAACACACTCCTGAGCTGTAGATAAGAGTAGCTGTAGATGCAGTGAAGCAGCACAAAGTGTGCACGTAGGCATCTCTGTCTTCTTGCAGGACAGAGAGCTACAAGGAATCCTTCCTCCAGGAGAACTGTAAAATCCTGTTGCTGAATTAATTAATTACTAGGAGAGGGAATATTAGGTCTTAAAAGAAAATTAAAACAATAATCACCGTTTAACAAAGCACCTCCTGATTTTATCAGAAATACTGATCACACTTAGAAGCATTTATGGGATAATTTTTCAAGTAACATTAGGACACACAGAGAAAAAATAATCATGTGTGAGCAAGGCTTCTAAACTAATTTTAGGAGACTAAAACAATGAGCTGATCCCAAGGTGCAGCATAAGACTGTAAAGGGAATGTAACTTGTATAGTTGACAGTCTGAGAATCCATGTGCAGTCATCCTGAAATATTGTTAAATTAACTTAAAGTTGCCTCATGATAAAAATTGATTTTTCTTTTTTTCTCCTTATCAGACTTTTTTCTTCCTTCAGGAGAGAGAAAACCAACACTGTATTTGCTGCATTTGAAGTGTGCCTAGGCACTTTGAAATCTAGTCTGTGGATTAAAATGAATGAGGGATGAACACAGGTTTATAACAGAACTTGGTAGCTGAAATTTCAGTGGCTTTTTGGGGGTCTGCTCTGGCTGTGCTGGACAAGTCTGCTAAAGAAAGCTGTGGCTGTGCTACACAGGAATGTCAGATTCATGGTTCTCATTAACCTGCAAGGGGTCTCTGACACGGGCAGTAACGAGATCATGGAAATACGGCACTTTCTTTGCTGGACTTCTTAAAAAAACCAAAGCAAACCCTTGTGCACTTCTTCTAACCTAAATGGAGAATTTAACCTTTCTAGCAAATTCCGGTCTACCTGGCAGTGAAAATGGGCCAGCTCTTTCAAATCTCCATCTCTTTATGCACTGTCAGAAGAGCGTTTCTCCAGGGGAGTTGAAGGCGAGTGCTGCAGGAGGCCTGTCCTGGGCTGTGCGGGCTGCCCTCGGGTGCGAGGAGCGGAGGCTGGTTTGCTTTAACATTCCTTAGTGGCAGAAGATGAATTTCTTTGGTTTGAGGCTCGCTGCTTGAATCAGGCTGCAAACCAGGAAGGCGGTTATGAATCCTTAGTAGCTGGAGGACTAGATAATTTTGCTGCTACTTTTTCTGCTGTTTTTAATGCCTGATTGATTACCTTATAAAGAGCTTAGAATTAAAGTTTAGTTTAAGCCACTCTGCTACTTCCTTTTATAAAATTGTCTTCCTTTGGGGTGGGGCAGAAGCAAGTGATTTAGAGCACAGAACCTGGTGTACTTAAGTTCATGTAGGTTGGCCTAGGCTTTTGGGGATTTGCAAAGCACTGAAGATTTCCAGGGTGTGTGATTGGAAATTGAATACCTGCCACATCTAGCATTACTCACGTTCCACCTATTAGTCCCCCTGTGAACATACCTTTGGAGAAGGCAAGGAGATGAGAACAGAGAGAAACCTGAAAGAGGGCAGCAGGACTGGAACAACATGAAATGAAAATCAAAGCCCTTCAGTAAGTTGACATTTAGTGTTTTAAGATAAAGGATACCGTTCAATAATGCTATGCTACATCCTTAACCTAACTTGCAAATGATTAAGCCCTGGCTGTAGATTAACCCAAGATCCAGATATTCATCTAAAATGGTGTTACGGGTTTGTGTGGCGCGGTTTTCCCTTGGTGGCAGGGGAGGGGGGCTACAGAGGCGGCCCCTTTAAGAAGTTGCTGGAAGAATTCGCTGCCCCAAAATGTCGGACCCGCGCGCCAAAATGTCGGACCCGCCTCTAGGCGGGGAGTGACGGTGGTAGCGCCTCTGGGAAACATATTTAAGAAGGGGAACCGGTAGTGTGGGGGGGAAACCTGAGAGGAACATCGCTGCCGACACTGGAATCATGGAAGTGGAGGGGGAGGAGGAGGAGCCTGAGGAGGCTGATGGCCCTGCAGCCCAGGGGGGTGAACGGTGGAGCGGAAGCTCCCGAAGATGGCCGTAACCCGATGGTAAAAACCGCGCTGAAGCAGCATGAGACGGGAGAGCAGCCCGCGAAGAAAAAAGACCCGCGCCAGGGAAGTTTGTGAGGAACTGAAGCCCGCGGGAAAGGACCCGCGCCAGGGAAGTTTGTGAGGAACTGAATCCCGCGGAAAGGAACCACGTTGGAGCAGGGAACGAGAGAGGAATCTTCCCCCCTGAGGAGAGAAGCGGCAACGACGATGTGCGGCGAGCTGACTCAACCCCCATCCCCGATTCCCCTGCGCCGCCAGGGGGAGGAGGTAGAAGGCATCGATAGTGAACTGAGCCGGGAAGGCGGGAGGGGTGGGGGGAGGTTGTTCTGATGTTTGGTTTCCCTTCCTAATACCCTTGTGTTTTGTTTCTGTTTTGATTTGTAGTAAATTAAATTGATTTTGTTTCTTCCCCAAGTTGAGCCTGTCTTTTGCCCGTGACCATAAGTGGGGAGTGATCCCTCCCAGTCCTTGTCTCGACCCACAAGCCTGCCTTTTGTCTGTTTTTTTTTCTCCTCATCCCAACGTAGCCAGGCGAGGGGGTGGGGGGTGAGTGAGCGGCTTCGTGGTGTTTTGTTACCGACTGAGCTGACCTTAAACCACGACAAATGGTGACCTGTTTTGAAAGCTGGAAGATGGTCCTTGCTGTTTCTCTTCTGTTTCGTTGTTTGGCTTTTTTGGCAATACCTGCTTGTTGATTGGTACCCCACACACACCAGAAATGGAGCAGCCCACCATTTACAGACTTAAAAACAATTTATACCATATAATTTATATACATCCATGTTCTTGGATGGATAGGGAAAGAATTTGATTTGGCAAAACTAAACTGTACATTACATAGCAGTATTTAAAACCCTTCCATCCAGAGGCTTCTGCTGACTTGTTAATAAGAGTATGAAGGATTCAGGAAATATTTTTGATAGAGTCATATTGTGTGCTACGATAAGAGAGTTACACTAATGAGGGCTGACTGAGATTCATTGATCTTGGAACAGGTAGGAGAA
The DNA here is from genome assembly GCA_013401275.1 of Pandion haliaetus. Lineage (NCBI taxonomy): Eukaryota > Metazoa > Chordata > Aves > Accipitriformes > Pandionidae > Pandion > Pandion haliaetus. Next base: position 224,445 of record VYZV01007829.1, on the reverse strand, counting down.
TAGTTAATTATTTCATCGCAGAGAAGATTAAACCACATAGGCGAAAATAGGTGGTGGGATGAGATCAGTATTCGTGGGATCACATTATTATAGAGGAACACAGCATCCCTCTCAGAGGTTGGAAGGGGGTTCAAAATTTGCTAACTCGGGGAAGGGAGAAACAAGTAGCTGGTATTTGATAAAGCAAATAGCAATAGGAAGGAGGTTGTAAGGCCTGGGAGAACTTGAAAGCACAACTCTTATTAAAGAATTTCTAACACTTAAGAAGACAGTGGATAATTCTGAACGCACACGGTATGCAGCTGTCTAGCAGCAGCCAGCGAAGGTGTGGAATTTGAGACTTCACTGTAGGTAAAAGAATAAAAGAAGTGTTTCAACAAGGGAACATTCAGCAGTATGTGAAAGTTTGAAATGAGATTCTGAGATCGCGGCACAGCATGTGTATTTGCTGGGGCAGTTGCTCTCTTCTCCTTCCGTGAGCCCAGACAGGGTTCTCAATCTCCCCCTTTCCTTGATAAAATGGAAAGATTGGTGTTTCCCTGCCTTGCAGGAAAGCATTGATGGTAAATGCATTGAAGACTAAGAGATTCCCATCAAATAATACAGACCTAGGACTGGAAGAAAGCTCCTGGGCCACTGACAGGATTTCCAGCTAGCATGAGCAGATGTGTCTTATTAATCTCTCTACAAACTTGTTAAGCAGTTGTTTTAAAAACCTTATGTTCTAGTAGTTGTATCTTTGTTTGAGATCTTACTGTCATTAAATATTTTTGTCAGTGCTGTTGCTGTTAAACTGTCTGGCAGTGGACACAGATCTCTAGTTTTTCCAAGGTTTTCCTCATCTCTTCCTGTTGGGTTTTGGTTTCCTGGTTTAGTACCAGAACGTAAATCCAAAGAAATGAAGAGTTGAGGGGCTAAAACCACTATTAATTCTCTTACTTCATGACCTGTGTGCAGGCAGCTCTCGTTTAAAACGTAGACTGAACCTTCACTGTTGTGATGGAAATTTTGCGTTTTCATTGTGTTCAGTTAAAACAAACATTTTGGAGCACAAAATATTATAGCCCTTGGACTTCTCATGTAAAGTCTCTGCTTTTTTCAGCAGAAAAAAATACGAAAAGAGGGGAAGAAATCTTCTTCCTTTCCCTGCCCAGTTTGTCCACCTTCATGCCAATAGGAACATTTTTCTCTGCATAGAGTTGGCCGTGAAGGAAAACATTCTTGGAAAGAGGACAAAGCAGCCCTCTGATATCAGAGCAGAAGGCGTTGTGCAATTGCGGTTCCCTTGTAGAACAGGACAAAAAGGTGAGCTTTTCTTTAACACGCCACACTCCACAAACAAATTCTGTATCTCCGTTTCAATTAAAAATTTTAAATGAAACTTCATGCTAATGCAAGCCATGGCAGGACACCTACAGGTGACTGATGAGCTTGTGTGTGGTACTAGGCAGTGACTGGGGAATAAAGTTGCAGTAAATCTGGGAAGGGGAGCAATGGAAGAGGTGAATCCTGTGATGTTAATTTAGAACAAAAGCAGATGATCATTAACAGTAATATCAAATGTAAGCACTATAACATTAAACAGGAGAGAAGAAAAAGAGATAGAGGACAAACATAAAATTGTGTTCAAAGATGGTATTTTTGGTTACTATGGTATTTCATTTAAAGATTTTAGACATGCTGCCGTAGATTAAGTGCAAAATATTTTAAAAAATGCAGGCAAAAATCTTGATTGCTTTGTATGACATGCATGGACACAAGGTATAACTTTTTGTGTTGTATTTTGCTCTCTTTTCACATGTAACTAAACCACAATACGTTATTTCTGGTTTTCAGAAAGCAGATTTGTAGCACTAATTAAACACTCATTGGTACTTTTATCAAATGTGCAGTGGCCAGAATGCAAAAGACAGACTTTGTTGTTGTCGTCTGTTAAAGCTAATTGTATTTGTCCAGGGAAAGATTAGCTACAATAGAAGACGTTAGCTAACATTTTTTTTTTGCCCATTCAGGGTTGAGTGCAGTTCTTTCCCCTCCTTTTTACATTCTGGTTCAAGAGGAAGCAGAAATGGCTAGTGGTCTCTTCCCATTTCTCACCTCATCTTTTAATTAGCTGTTTTATTTAGGTTTGTTTTTACTTGGGTTAGTGAAGGTCACACTCCTCTCTGATGTCGGTAGCTGTGTGACACTTTTTAAAAACCTTCATTTCTGTAATAAATCTTAGAAATGTCAACTTGAATGTGGGATAAAGTCCTTTTGTTGTCCTTCTGCATTTGCACGTTGGTCTTTTGTGGACTGAAATTACACTCTCTATTTTCTTTACTTACAAGGTCAACGTATGACCCCTATTTCCACCTTGCCATCCTGGTTTGAATTGCAGCTCCAGCAGTTAATGCCGACATTAGATACAGCTGCTTCCCCTCGAACAGCTGTAAGTACAGAGAAGTCAACCTAACAGTAATATCAAGTTCTGTTGATGCCACTCTCTTTCTTTAGGCCACTTTGAATCACTCTCTAGATAAGCATTTAAGTCCCAAGCATTTGTACATACTTTCTATCAGCATATCAAATTTTTTTCTTATATTTGTATTCCCTTTTGAAATATATATTTGAGGCAGAATTGGCTCTAAGTGAAACTCCACCAAAAAAGAGTATTTTTGTGCTCACAGTTGCATCTGTTTGTTGAGCATCCTGTCTACCACTCTGATTTTGGGTCCTCTTCTCACAAGTAACTCGCAGGCTGATACCAGACTTCCAAGAAAGTCTCGGTATGAGCCACGCAGCCCCCACGCTGGAGCTGTGATGTGTATAGCTGCAGTGATCCTCGGTATTTAGCAAAATGATCAATGTGAAAGAAGAGACATCCCTGTGGCAGCTGCTGCTGTTCTGGGTTCTTGGCCAGGATGGCAGCAGAAGTGCACATCAGCATCCTTGGCGCCATACGGCTTGAGACTGTTGTGTCGCACACCATGTGGAAGATGAGAGAGAATAATTTCAGCTGAGTATTTAGGGAAGGCTGCTGGGTATTTTAGGTGCCTCTGTGTCCTCATATTGACCCTTTCTCTGCAGTGTATCTGCTTAGTTAAATCTTGTCAGCATGAGGGTATGCGACATACACTTTTCCTTATATCAGATAAATTAGTCTGGTGAGAGTATTACTCCAATAATAAATTTTACCCTATGTCTCCCTCTCTTCATCCCGCCTTCCTGTTGTGAGCAGGCTTTACATCCTGACATCCCCTTTAAGTGCCTTTACAAAAGACTGAATTAACTTTCTTTTGTGACTCTTATCCTGCATGTTAGATGAGATCGGCATTGTTGGTGGAGCTGCTTTTTAGCTAATGACTTGTATTTGACATCAAATGCCCCATTTTAAATGCAAACAAAACATATCCTGCCAAAATGAAAACAAAGCATGTTAAGCAAAGACCAGGCAAACAGGGCGTGACTGATGTTCAGAAGTTATTTTTTTTCTCTGTGAACTCTTGTCAAAGTCTAGAATTCATGAAAGCAAAAAAGAGCCTTGATTCACTTCGCATGCCCTTGGGGAATATATATGGCAAAAAGATTTAAAATTCTGATCCAGCAGCCTCAAAAACACAGCATCTGAAATAAATTATTTTCACTATATAGCAGCAAGTGAACTTTTACACTGAAATTATTCCTTTTGAACTTCTGCATGGTGTGCAACACAACTGTCTCGAGCCATACGGCACCAAGAAAACACCGTCTTTCAGTGCTGTAGCCTTTCTGGCTCAGATTCGTACCAACAGCTGTCAGACGGCTGTCTCTTTTTTGTATTGATCTTTTGACTGGAAAATGAAAGATAATTAAGAGTCTGATATTTAATAGGGCATTGTTTTAAGAACAAGGCGAAACCTAAATGGAAGGGATTCCTGGTGGAAATCACCTGGAGATTGCGTATTTCACTTAACTGCAAATTTGCCTCATAAATCTTAACGGTTCTGTTCCACATTAAATGAATTTAGTGTCAGCAAATTTTAAAACTGTCTGAAGTGTCTAATGAGTTTATAAGCCACTAGAGAAGATAGGATGCTTTGCTTGCAGCATGGAGCTTAATTTGATATTCAAGGTCAGCACATCAAACTTCTTAATCAAGACCATAATGAGGAAAACATTTCTACTCAAGCAAAGGAGCAGAAAATAGGAACAGTACAAGAAGGAGCATTTACGCAGCTGATTAACACGTTCTTGTTTTAGTCTCCTGTCAAAGTTGAACCAAAACTCTTATACACTCTTCTATTAAACTAGTGCATTAAAATGTAAAAAAATTACCTAGTTTCCAAGGGATTGGTAAATGGATGTGAAACCACATCATTGCATTTTATTAGCAAGGTGATGATGTTCTGGTGCCCTACATTTCAAATGGAAAATCCGAAGCCTTCAAGATTTAATCCATTAAAGGTTCTCTTAAATTGTGCCATAATAGAAACCGGAGCACGGGGAAAGAACTTCAGGAGGGCTTTGCAAAGGAGCTGGGAGCTGCTTTGGGGAATTAGTGAAGGTATTCTGTTTATATTAGCAAATGAAGATAAGAACTTCTCAGTTCCTTAGCAGCACCGTTAAAATCTCAGTCCTTAGGGCACTCTTTTCGATGGAAAAACAGTCTGATGCTTTAATAATTTTATTTGTACAGTTGATAACAGGAATTGCTTCTGTCTTCACTAACTGATGACCCAGGGTTGAAGCAATAGTGTTGTAGTATAGCTACTTTTTGTGAGTGCTTTAGGCATTTGACCTTCACTTTGCCCTTCAACTGGGTGTTTTTGGCTCTGGATCTGCAGACTACATAAGCGGAGTGTCCAAAATTATTTCGGTCTGAGATACTGTCAATATGTCATCAACTACAGCCCTACTGGGGAGTTTTGAAATTCTTTCCAACACATAATGGATATATCTGTTTAAACAGTTCTTAAAATTCTGAGGAGATAGACAAATCCAGCAGAAAATCAATAGTGTGTTGCTAGTGGCTCTATTATTTATTAATTTCAACACAACCCAGTGTACTGCTAGGTGAATATCGAAGGCCATTTTTTTTTTAGTACGTTATAAAGATAGTATCTTAAGGGGGAGGTGGCTAATTTGAAAGTCTTTTGTCAGATAAATATCTCCTGAAGGTCCATCAACTGGACTCCGTTCCTTTTGAAGTCTGAGCTACGTTTGTGCATTTTAGAGCCAAACATGGGTATACAGAGTGATATTTGCATGGATTTCTGTGGAGATACATTTCTTCATAGTGTTTTATTTTCTCTGAAATTATTATTTAAATATGTAGCCTTTAGTGTGATCCTCGTGTCAATGATATTCTGTAATCTTTCTGGGAAATGAAGTGAAAAGTCTGATACATAGAAATATTTCCTTTCATTTATTGGGCTATCTGATGTGTCTCATAAATAAAGATTTAAGAAAAGCTGTTTCAGTAAGTATATTTATATTGAGAATAAATCTATTTTATCACAGTACAAGCCATTATTGCTCAGCATGGGTGTCCGCTATAAATTGGCAATAGCTTGGGGCAGCTTTTAAATGGTACTGTGATTATGAAGATATTAAAGCCTGGCACTATCCTGAAAATAAGTATGTAATGATGACACCTTCTTACTTGCAGATCTACTTCCTGCATGTATTCACAGCCCAACCTGCTGATGGAAGAAACTAAAATAGATTCTGTTTGCTGGTAGCTCTGCAGTCAGCACGCTCCTGGAAATGGGAGTTGGGCTTTTCTCAGGGCTAAGCAAATCCACCATACTCATTAGGAAAGCTCCGATAGCAGGTTCTTCATGGCCAGTAATACATTCAGCAAGAAAAAAAAAAATTGTCAGGGTTTTTAGATTCAAAATGAAATTGCTAGGCTGCCAGAAATCAATGGGAGGAAGCCAATAAACTGGTCAGGATAAATCTAAAGATCTCCTGGGAATGGGCAATCTCCGGGGCATGTCCCAGAGCACCGTATTTATAAAAAGAAACAGCATTTCAGCATTGAAAAAATTAGTGGTAGTAGGGAAGTATACTTCTTTGCTTGATTTGCAGGGAATTTTGTGCAGAGCCTGGTCAGCAGTACACAAGGCTAGAAGGGAAAACTAAGCCTTGAACTAACAACTGGTTGTTCTGCTGTATTCCTAGAACCGTGCAAGTGTGCTGAGGTGGGACAGAATGGGACCTTTTGGGACCGTGGTGGCTAATCAGAAGTACCTGTTTTGTGGAGTTTGAGGGTAGCTGGATCAGTCTGGGTAATCGGGTCCAGGCCAGCCGTGCCTTAAGTCCTTACATAATTTTGTTTTCAGACTACTGTTGTATTTTCAGTTTCATTCTCTTCCTTTTCCTGCTTTGTAAACAAGCGACCAGGGATACAGGACGCACTTCCAGTCCTTTCACCTGGCCACCACGCAGTTCCCTTCTCTAGTCTTCAGGAGCTTACTGAGAAGCCTCCCACGTGTGAGAGTGTTTTTCATTTCCAACAGAACCGATTGAAGCAGACACATGAAGCTGATGTCCTAGGCAATGCAAAACTCCTGTTTCAATTAATAAAGTAATGTAGACCAGGTGGCTGAAGTCAGCTCCTGGTGCACGGACATCACTCATGGCTGTTGTTAACCTCCCCAGCAGCTTCCCTTGGCCTCTGGTTTGTATTGAACCTCAGCTGCTGGTAGGGGGCTGTTGGTGTTCATAAACTGATGACCAGTTATTTACACTGAATTTTTAAAATGTTTCTTTGTGGTTCTCTGAGGACTTTGCAGAGAGAAGTGTGCAAAGTATCAGCTTTCGCAGCAAGTTTCACATCCCCACAGTGGTTGAGATTCAAGCCTTATGGTTCATTCTCACCTGATGTTAGGGAAAGTACTTGTCACAGCTACCGAAGTGGTAATTTGCTCTTTGGCAGTAATAAGATTGTTTACTTACTGTTTTTAAGAGAATTAAAGACTGGAATTATCGTACTGTATCCATCGTATAACCTTTGTTTTATACCGTCATCGTCCTTCCGTGTATTGAAAGTGAAAACAAATTTTTAGAAAGTTTTTCTGTCAGTATAGTAGACTGAAGCTTTTCATAATAAAAACATAGCACAAGTTTTTAAGACTCTAATTTAGAAGAAGTTGCCCATGAGGCTTTTGTATTACATCATTTCAATATTATTTCATTCCTGTTGTTGGGAAAGTGGCGTTCTCATTTTGGCTTCTATGCTTGATGTGTTATTTGTGTAATGTGGGTATAAATTCTATTTGGACTGTTCTATGGAGTCTGTAGGTACTGCAACTTAAGATATAGAAGTAGTTTAAACTATCTAAAACTAGTTTATTCTGATCCTAAACTGTCTAGTCAAAGTTAACTGCCAGTACAATGAAGATGGATTTATTGTCATTTGAAATAAAAACATAACAAGCACACGATTGCTTTTAGAACCATATTTGGAGTTTAAATCTCAAGAGTTGTTTTCTATTATAATGAATCTAAGTAGTACAGCTTTGTGATCTATTCATGTGTTTGTATACATTAAATCATCTTAAAATTATGTATGAATTAGGTCAAGTTTGGTCAAGGAAGAGTCTTGGCAAACCACAGTAAAGCAGGAAGCCATGTATGAAAAATAAGCTTTAGTCCACTTAGTAGTTTCCCTGTATGAAAGCTGTGGCCATTTTATGAACTGAGTCATGGGGAGTGGGTGTAAGACTCTTATGGGAAAATCATGAGTGGATATTTGAAGAGAGAAGGTATGTGCTACAAAGGCAGGAAATATTCTAGTATTTCCTCTCGTTCTTTTAACAATAGTATGCATGTGTTTAGGTTTTTTGGGTTTGTTTGGGGTTTTTTTAATTAAATCTTTAAGTGGATTCTCTTTGCCAACTGGACTGTGTAGCTATAGAAGTCTGTAGTGCAGTTTATTGTTTTATTTGGAATTCCAATTTACAATAGTAAGTAATTTCTTAAAGTAGGATTTGAATTAGCAACTTTTTCTGTAATATATTTGAGCATGCAAATATTGAATTCTAGTTTATAGTATCAGAATACCTGTTAAATACACTTTTAACTTTCCCTTCACTAGAAAAGTCATTGTTACCTGAAATATACTACTTTTGTTGAAGACAGAACTTATTTAAGGCCTTTTTCATTTTCAATAATTTATTGCGTATAAATCTTTGCTTATAACTTCATGAAGCCTTCAGGCTGGAGGCATTGTTAGAAGAAGAGTTATAGAAGGCAATCATTTTTTATATGCTCCTAATAAATGGAACTAGGCCAGGTAAGGGTATAAAAAAGTCAATACGTAAGAAGTAAAGATGTGAAGCCAGTGGATTGCATTTGTGTTCTGATCTGAATAGGAAACAGTGCACATGCAACAGATCAAGTAAGGTTTGCCATGCATCTGGGTACACAATAAATTCAGTGAAAGGAAAATTCTTATTCTGGGTGAGTTTGTTCTTCTCAGTAGCCCAAGTAGTACGTGTGTCAAGTGTTATGTTCCAATGCAAATGGTTATCTCACGTTTTGGATATATAAATACCTCTTTGATCTAAGTTTGCAGGAAACCCAATTCAACATGCAGTTGAATCGTGGGTGTAATTTTTCACTAAATGCACTTGAAATTATATTGATTGTATGAAGCTGTTTTTCCTCATACAAATCAGAGCATGGGTGCACAGAGGTAGTTTTTATGTTCATTCTTGCTGCATCAGGCCATGTGATGCCAGTTCCAGCATTTACAATTCCAACCCGAGCAGTTACTGCTGTGTGGCAGGTGACAGAGAGGTGACTGAAGGAAGGGTAGTCTTAACAGCGGCCAGGATTATAGAGCTTTGAGGCTATAAATCCCAAGTCAGATTCCATGTCTGTATATTTTTATATTAAAAAACACACAGAGGACAACAACAAAAACTTCCCCCTGAAGCATGGCCATCTTCCTGGCTGCTTCTCCCACCACTTATAATCCTAAAAAAGTTATTGATCATGTACTCTGACACCAGCTTGGTAGTTTTAAGAGCAGCAATTAAGAGACTCCAGTGCCTGTGCAGCTGCGTCAGATGCAAAATTAGAGTCCTAAGGAGCACACCAATTCACTTGGACTGTGGTGCTGGTGTAAATGTCCTGTGGGAGAGCTGAAGCCGATGCTGTGTCCTTGTTCGTCACCTTGCTGCATAACGTTGGGAGGATACTCAGCTCCTATAAATCTTGGCTGCATTTGTTGAGGTTCACATACTATTTTTTACCCCACTTGAGGTTGTGTGCCTGTTGCACCTGCTGCTGATGCTGTGTCAGTGTGACCGTCCCGTTCACGTAACCTGTGGTTCAACAGCGGCTGTCGCGACAACTGAAATGCGGCTTTGTTTTTAGTGGGAGTGAAAGGAGTTGAAAAATTCACAATTCTCAGAATTCTTGCTAGTGGAAATGATGGTTTTCAGGATATTACATATCCCGTGAAAAATGTGTTTGTGTATGTTTGTGTATGCAAAAGAGAGTGAGCACCAAGGGCAGCCTCAGCACAAATACAATTAGTAGGTGTGGGAGAGTTCAAGGCTTGTGGTGTTCAGGTATGCAAACAGCACAGAAAAAGTAAAACAAACTTCTGTTTGAATTCTTCTGTCTTGCAATGTGGTAGGGAAAAAAAAAAAAATAGTTGTACCAAATCTCACAACTGTTAGATGGAAACAATGCGGGTAGTCATTTCTTTGACTTTCCCCAGTGTCAGACTGAAAATAATGTCAGGATGCCTCACCTGTCTGTGTCTGCCCAAGCCGGGCTTCGCTGTTAGGAGGGACGCTCAGTCTGAGACGCTACCTGAAGAGAAAGATTAATGTGTCAGCACTAGCTTAAATTGTCAAGCAGGTAATATTTCTTTTTTCTAAAAAAGTAATTACTAGGAAGTAAAGGATGGGTTTAGGTATCCGGAGGTTTAAAATGACATGAAGTATTTGGTGCTACTATTATGAGAGGTGATTTATCCCAGTGGATCCAGAAGGCTGGTGCAGTGAAAATATTTCTGGTTACTGTTACTGCTTACCATGCGTAAAATCCTTGAAAGAGAAATATCTGAACCATCCTGAAGAATAATACTGGAAAGAAACGCAGTGTGTGTGGTTCCTTGCAGTTTGTATTCTTCATTTCATTCTTGGTTTTTTTTTTTTTCCTTGAAAATTCCAG
>VYZV01007829.1:155906-214253 GCA_013401275.1 Pandion haliaetus | reverse complement strand
CACTTTCACTCAGTTTTTAGAACTGTAAACTGCAGACCTGTAATTGAGGTGAATGCAAGATTCTTTGGCTGATTACCCATTTTCACAATGGTAGGTTTCCTTGTTGTGTGTGAAAACTAAATGATAATGTTTAAGTCACAACTGCACCTTGGCAGCCTTTGAATTTGGATGTACAGAGTTTTCCTTAAGGTAATATCAGAGCCTCATAGCGTAAAGCAGTAATTGATGTGACTGATCCGCGAGTGAACTCTGTAAGGTGTAAGATGAATAGCAATGAAATTGCAAAAGCTACAGTAATGAGGCAGGCTGTATTTTAGTCTGTTTTACTAGATGTATGCAGCTGTGGATTACACTGATTTACGCTACGCTACATAGTAAAGGGCATCCTAATGTAAACTCAGAATTTTAGGTTTTGTTTATCTCAAATACACCTCCAAACTGCTTAGTGGTTTTGGGCAGAGATTTTATTGGAAGTACAAATTCTCTTGTATGTGCATTGTGCTAAAAAGGGATTTTTTCTTTTCTTTTCATATATCTTCCTTCTAAGCAAAAATCCTGCGGTATTTGGACCGTGGCTTTTGTGTTGTTTCTTACCAAGTTGCAGGATGGTTTCTTGTACATAACAAAACAGGTTACTTAACTTATTCAAGTTCTTAAGAGAAAGAACACAGTTTCCTTCTGTGAAGTAGTCCTTAAACTAATAAAGGTATAACCCGTTATGCTAATGTTTAGTAGTAATACCCACATTTCTGAATTTGGCCATAATATTTCTTATCCAAAAGAAGCCTCTGCAAAATAGCTGGTTTTAAGCAGGGACTGTAAAATGTCACTCGGAATTTCACGTTCAACTATTCTATTCCCTAACCAATGTATTTCAGATTTGAAGTTACAATTTTGCTTACTTCTTGATCTAAAACGCTTCACTTGAAAAGCACCTTTCCTTGGCGGTAACTGCTGAAATGCTTCCTAGGTCCCTTACGTTACCGGAGGTGCCTTCCAGCTGGTTTCCCCTTGGCAGCACTGGCATTTAGGAGATAGTTCATCGTTTCAGTCTGGCAATTGTGGTGCTGGGGTGCAATATTTCAGAAAACCACCAGGTCACATAGGCCATGTCAAACGGAGCTTTCTCTTATGGCTTTATCAATTCTTATCGGTGAAATTGCACATGAAACCACAATGTGAAAGCAGACAATTGAGAAGGATTAACAAAATTAGTAGCAGTTAAACTAACTGGACAAGCCCGCCTCTGTATGCATGTTGTGTATCACACAAACGAGGGTTTGGGCAGAGCTTTGACAATATAAACGAAGTGGGAATGTAGTCCTTAATTTCCTTTGTTTCTCCATGTCCGCTGCATGCAGCTTCAGCCCTGGCAGCACCGCTGAGTTTGAATTTCTTTGTTTGTAAAAATTAAGGCAAGGGGAAAGAGAGTTTCTGTTGCTGGAGATCAATGACAGCACTCTCACTCACTTCTGTGGGGGTGAGAAAACAGCACGCAGCAATCACGGACGGGGGGAAGGAGTGAAGGGCTATTACAGTTTGGATCTGAGGGGCGGTAGGAGATAAAAGGGTCATGAAGTTTATGCATTATTGACAGAATACCCATAATGACTCCTTAGGAGCTATTATACAGTGATATGTGAAGGCCTTAGCTGGGGATGATTTAATTTATGAATCATTTCTATGATGGATTGCCTGCTACGTCAGACTGGCTGCTGCACTAACTCGGTGTTCTTAATTCATTATGAAAGATTTTATGCAAAGTAATTGCTGTACAACAGCCACTCTTCAGAATGAAATAATGTGGATGCTTCCCCCCCCACACACCCCCTACTAGTGAAAGCTTTTGTTCACATTATGAGCAATGTTCAGTTTGTGAAGTATCATCTGGAAAAGCTTTGCTAGGAAGCAGCACTGCAAAAGAACAGAGCTTCTGCAATGGCAAATGTTTTTGCACTTTGAGGTCTAATCTTTCGAATTTCGGGTTTACTTCTGTCTAATGAAGTCTCATGTTAATTCAGGCATAGGCAACATATTGAAATTCTTCATTCACAAATCCTCCAGAGGAATTCAGGAATTGGTTCTAAAATATCAGAGGTGAAATTTAAAAAGGTCTTTTTATTATTTTGGTGGTTTTCCTCTACAGTCTTGAGCGAGGCTCATAATCTTTCTCATCTTACTGCAACAAAAACCTACCCATGCTTCCTTTTTAGAGAAAGTGAAAAATTACTTTTTCAAGCAACACTAAATGAGGGAACCCAGTTTTACAGTATGTGGACCCCCCAAAAAGTACAAACGAATTCAGAAGGACTAGACAAATTCTGTGCCCATCAGCAGCAGTTGTATCCTGTGGCCCGGATGCAATTTTTGTCTCGGGGAAATCCCAACAGAATATGAAGAGAGGAGAGGACTTCTTCCTTTCCCCCCTGATGTGCTGATTTTCCAGCCGTCAGCCAGCCAGGATGCTGAACCAGCTCAGACTGTGATCATCAGGGACACTTTGGGTACCCTCTTTCCTTGCCTTATTTCAACTGTAAGCTCTTCCCAGCAGAGACTGCCTTTCTTGCAGGGCATGCTGGCAGCATGTGGTTAGAGCCCTGTTCTTCAAGGCATCGAGAAGATCATCTTCTCCATGCAGTGCAGGAGTGTGCAGGAATATTGAAGTCAGCCCCAGAATAAGAAGCTGTGTTAATATGGTACATGCTTAATTTATTCTGCTCCTTAGGGGGTGAGTTGCTAGTCATTATTGAGGGAGAGCATAAACACAAAAATCCAAGGCGTGGTTTTGATAGTTATTTTAAAAATCTTCATTCCTTCATTCTGCTTTCTTAATTCAAAGCAGGGATGAAATTGTAATATATTCTTCTGGGAAACACAAAAATGGATTCCTCGGGGTTAAAAAATTCAAGTGTGAGTTTAAAAATAACTCAAGTGATCCTTTTTCTTTCCATTCATATGTCCTATTTTTGAAGTCTAGAGATGAAATCTTTAAGGTCGTGGGGTTTTTTTGGCCCGTGTTTTGGTGTTTTTTTTTTGTTTTTTGTTTTTTTTTTTTTCAAATAAATGGATGAATAACTTAAAAGTGCAATCCCAGAAATATTGCAAGAGGGTAGAAGCTCCTCTGCCTTGGATAAGATTGATGAGGTTAGCCTGACTGGCAAGTGTGCAGTTTACATGCTAATAGCAAGTAGGCTGTCTTGCAGGGAGAAAATACATTGCAGAGTAAGTGTGGAATGTTTATTAGTCCCAGTAAAGTGCAGCGGAGACGGTACAAATGATGTAAGAGGAATGTTGTGCAGGAAATATAAGTCATTAGATCAGGCATATGTGTTTCTTGGCCAAAACCCCTTTGTTTTATAATCAATCCATAAGGACTTGGTGCGGACAGAAGTCACACTCATCATCCTCACCTCATGCTGGGTTCCACAGAGATGCAGCACCTCGCCCAAAGCCGCCCCATGGCTCCAGAAATCAAGGGTGGGTAAGACCTCGTAAGCAACCTTTAAGGCGACCCATACTTGGTTTCAGGGGCTGTGTGGCTATCGTCACTGCTGGGTATCAATGCGCGCACTTTCGATGCCTCTACGTGCTTTGTTTTCTTACACAAAATGCTATATGCATGGCAAGTAGAGAACAGTTTTGCTTTTCCCCTGCTTGCAACAAAGTTTATAACAATGAGAAGTTGAATGAGTCGTAGTAAGAGGCCTTTTGTATTAGCAAATATCAAGTTTACTTTCTGTTGGTAAAGAGGGAAAGCAGGGAGGGTTTAAACTCTTGCCCTCCTTTTATCATACTAGTCATAAATCTGAGGGAGATTTTAAGGCACCATGGTTGCGAACAAAATGAAATTTATCCCTGCTGCTTCATAGATGCTATATATTTTTGTAGAAAGCACCTTGGCTTCATTGGCTGTAGCTTCTCTGTAAAAATAGGAAAAACTTTGTTTCCTTCACAATTTTACCTAACTTACGGCTTATAAATTCATCATGTTTTGATTTTATTATTACTGTAATTTTAGGAGGTGGAAGGGAGTCACATTCCTTAAATTTTCTTCTTGAAGAGTAGAAAATTCAAATCAGTTTTCCTTTTGAGAATGCTGGTTTTATACAAGAAGTCCATGCTGGACAAATCGTACGAGTTTTCATTCGGCACAGCTAGAGACTCACTCAAATTCCCATTTACCAAATTAGAATGGAAAATTGCAACAAACTGTTGTGGTGTTATCAACTGCAAACAAACCGAAGGTAAAACTGGTAGGAAGCAATCTGAGTCTGTGATGCCTGACCAGTGTTATTGAAAAGGGTTTTTTTCACAGTGAATGTGATTTTTTCTGATTTTTTCTGATTTCCTGTGGAATAGAGTAAATCCATGTTACCATTTCTCCTGGTTGTGGATCTGATCACATTTGCCTGTGCAGGTGTAGTTCTCTGAATTAATTATTGCAATATATCTTGGGTTTGGTGCCCCTTGAAGCAGCTGGCAAATGTGGTAGACCAAGTAATCAGCACTTTGCTGCAGAAAATCCACTCCATGCCTTTGGGTTTTGGTTTGCGTCTGGGTACAGACAGAAACATAGAAATAAAGTACGGACAAATATAAGCATCTGTTATACGATCAATTGTTGACAATAATCTTCAACAAAACAAGCCACCTGTGCTAAGTATGCCCCGAAATTCACTATCGGTGGCTTTCTAAACTCAAATGCTTAGAAAAATAAAGAAATAAGAAAAACCCTAAAATTATACTTCACAATACAAACAGAAAGTTCTGGTATTGGAAGGCTCTGGCAAGAGGGTTTAAAAAAAAAAAAAAATCACATCCCTGCATGTCATTTATCTATATCCTTTCTCATTTGCATACTGGCAATCAAAATAACCTACTCCCCCATTCTATGAACAGGCTTTTCAGGCCTGTTTTTTTTTTTTTTTTTTTTTAATTGCNGTCCTGTTTTTTTTTTTTTTTTTCTAATTGCTCTATTTCCTTTTGGCATATAAGATAGGGTCTTTATTTTTTTCTTACTTCATATTTGTGCTGTAATAATTTTCAGATACTTGCTTTTCTAGGAATATAAAGTTTTGGGTAGTATATTTATAAAGCCGATTTACTGTTTTTCTTTTATTAGCTTAAGGGTTAGAAGCTTTGGGCAGATTTTAAAGTCTGTGTTTGATCTTTTTTTTTTTTCTTATGAAGATGACAGTTCATGGCAATCAATAAGCTTTATCTCTCTGGGTTTTCTGCAAAATAAGTATCTCTTTATGTGAAAGTATATTTTCACTTTTTAAACAGGGACCATTTTTTCAGAAAAGGTCATACTTTTTAAATTTGTAAGAGAGTGATGTTTAATGATAAAAGTAAGCCTACATAAATAAATAAATAAAATTTTATACTTCATTCTCTCCATTTTCTCAATGTAGGTTTTGCAATTCATAAGGAGGAAGCCAGCATAATATCTGGACTTTGTAAATCCAAACTTGAGGGCAGGCACACTCAGAAATGAATATGGATGCTGGTCGTGAAGCATGGTCCTGCCCTGGGTCTGGCTGAGTGCTCTCATTTAGACCTGGAACCTATTTACTGTAATACAGTGGGGGATTATTTGAATTGGGCCCATAAAAATGCAAATGTTCTTGTTTATAGAGACAATACTTATCCTAGGCATCCTTCATTCTTCTTTCGTATCTTGATATCCCTTTCATCTTCTATCTGGAGAATATATCTGCTGTACAGTTTATATAGGTTATAGCCTTTCATTTTGGGTGTGCAGTAGTGTCCTACCCTGGGTACAGCTCTAGTAACCCCAGAGCTGTCCTTGCTCCTGACACTGCCCCATAAAAGCAAAAGGGCAGGAGCTGCGGGTGGAGGCTTGGACAGTCCCAAGCAGAACATCTGGAAGGGCACTGCTTCAAACTCCACAAGGAAAAACAACTCTCCTTTTATTTAAAAATTAATTTTCTTCCAGTTCCCTGCTTTGCTTCAGTACCATGTCTGCCAAGCCAATCTCTAATGCTGCTGCTTGCCCCCCGACTATCTTCTCTTGGTCTTTCATGTTGTCTTCTGTTGTAGCTGGAACATCGCTGCTACTTATTTACTGAGCCCCTTTTCTTCCCCCTTTTATACCTCTCCGTTAGAGAAACATCCTTTATTGTTCTTTGTATGCTCAGTCTTCCCTGAATGCGTGTTGCTCTTGTTATCCATTACCCAGGACAGACGTACCACAGTCGTTGTTAATTATAGCAGAGAACTGCAAGGCAACACGTCAAATCTTTTGGGTATAGATAAATTACATTACATCAATAGCTGTTGGTATCTCTGAAACTTAAGGAACACGGTTAAACTGCAGCACGTCTGAAAATGCTGGAGGTATTACTCTGGTTTAAAAGATTTTGACTGTGGTGAAGAATTGTTTGTAGGAGTTAATCCCATTCTCTTTTCTCAGTGAAAAGAGGGAGAATCTCTAGCTTGCCTCCGTGGAAAGCATTTAACCATTCAATTAGCAAGTTCATCTGGAAGGATGTGAAGAAAGACACAAGAATCCTCCTGGGCATGCTGTATGAATACCAATGTATTAATTAAAATCTATCTAAATATGTCAGTATTCTGTAGTTAGGGCCATATCTAAGATGTCATGGGGCCATCTTTTTTCATAAAGTTACAGTGTACATATATATACAGCGTTAGATGTTTATCTTTAAAAAAACCCACTTTCTTTCTGGGACACATAAAAGTCTGGAAGGCTCCTGGGTTTATACAAATGTCTCGTAACTGCAAAGAACCATATTGTCCTTACCACAGGGAGATCTGCTGAGATGCCTGTGTGTTGGGCCCTGGAAAAGCAAGCTCTGTTTGGGTTTGTCCGTCTGGTCTCCTCTCTTTGTTGAAAGTATGAAATGCACTATGTAAACACACAGCATAAATAGCCAAACCCAAATGTAATCTATAAACTTTGTTATTTTGGGCTTAGGTTTTTTAAATGCTCTGAAATGCAAGTTCCCAGGCTCCTGAAACTTTGTGCTGAATCAGCAAATGTGCCCCTTTCATCTCATCTAGGATGAATTCCACCAGGTTCAGGTCTTGTTGTCACCTTATCTGCTTTCTGTCCAATTTCTGTCTTTTTTCCTTTACTTTCTCCTGTTCTGTTCAGTTATTCTCCTCTGTTCGCTAGTATTTCCTACCCTACTTCTCAAAATTACTATTTTGGAACACTAAACCATGTGAATATACAGCAAGGACAGGTGCTGGGTGCCTTGGAGTCCATATTTCCCGTGACCGCTATTACAAAAGGGCCTAGAAACCAGATTCGGCTGTTGGGTAGTGGTATGAATCCAGGAGACAGGTTTTTTGGGGAAAATTAGCAGCTATTGCAAGGCTCATGCTAAATCTCAAGGGTGGGAGACCTCATGTAATACTCTCAGTTGTGGCTTACAGTAAGTAGGAGGGTGTCATTCAGGGTGAAATTGGGTGCTGTGCTGGAGAATATTTAATATTCATATGTGCTGGGTTTTATATTAATATGTGCTGGAGGTATTTAAAAGACGTGTAGATATCGTGCTTAGGGACATGGTTTAGTGGTAGACTTGGCAGCATTAGGTTTACGGTTGGACTCAATGATCTTAAAGGTGTTTTCCGACCTAAACGATTCTAGAATTCTACAGAAATGTCCAGAGAAGGGCAACGAAGCTGGTGAGGGGCCTGGAGCACAAGTCTGATGAGGAGCAGCTGAGGGAACTGGGGTGGTTTAGCCTGGAGAAAAGGAGGCTGAGGGGAGACCTTCTCGCTCTCTACAACTCCCTGAAAGGAGGTTTTAGTGAGGTGGGTGCTGGTCTCTTCTGTCAGGTGGCCGGTGATAGGACGAGAGGAAACGGCCTCAAGTTGTGGCAGGGGAGGTTTAGATTGGATATTGGGAAAAACTTCTTGACTGAAAGGGTTGTCAGACATTGGAACAGGCTGCCCAGGGAAGCGGTTGAGTCACCATCCCTGGGGGTATTCAAAAAGTGCATAGACAAGGCACTTCAGGACATGGTTTAGTGGGCATGGTTGACAGTTGGACTCGATGATCTTAAAAGTCTTTGCCAACCTAAATGATTCCATGATTTTATGAAAACCCAGTGAATCCTACAGCCAGGAGCGTCAGCGCCGCTGTGAAAGCAGCAGGACAGTGGGAACCTGGCAGGACTGGGGTCTGTTTGCACCAGGAGGCACGTTCACCCACCGGTACGTGTAACCAGTGCCGTGTCCCTTTGCTGTGCTTAGCCATGTGCCTGCAACCGAGAGCGAGCAGGGGCACAGACACAGAAGTTCACCTGTTGATAGGCTGTGCTTGCCTTGGCAGTGTCCCTTTAAGCAAGCCCTTCATGTCTCCTGTGTTGTTTTAAAAAGTTCATAAAGTTTTCCCATTCGATTTGCTGTTGCTAGGTGCCGGGTGTTTTTTTTTTTTTTCATTGTGCTTGTTATGAAAAAGCCTTCAGCAGGCTAAGAATATTTTATAAGGTTAGAAAATGGTGTTAAATGTTAATTAGCAGTTGCATAATCCCAGGTGGCATCCTCTCACATGCACTCGTCAATTTTTAATGAGTGTCACTCGTGCACATCAAACTCAAAATTAGCTTTCTTTCCCAAGCACTCTGTTTGATTTTCACACTCACTTCCCCTCCCCTTCTCCTTTGATGTTACTGACACAATATATCATGCTGGCATTTGCTTTGGTTTCATCTCCAATGCATATTGTCATGTAGCTAGTTAGTTATCTGCAACATATACACATACTCATATCCGTAGAAGCACATCTTCATAGAATCACAGAATGAATCCTGACTTTTTTTTTTTTTTTATTCTGAGGCATAGCCTCTAGTAACTTCAATAAGGAACACTTGATGCAAAGGCATTTTAGGTTTTGATCTGAGAATTCAGAGTACCAGAGCTGCTCTCTTGAGACTAGCTGGAGGTGATCCTCGCTGACAATACATTGCATCTGTTGGAGCCCTGGTGTAGTTTCTCCAAATAAAAATTTGGGGCAAAAGTCTCTGCATCTCCATGAAATTTATCACAAGTTAAAAATTAAAAAGGAGTGTTGTACATACATGTATCTGCTAACTGGTGGGCTACTTCACCGCCTTGTTATCTGTGCATTGTACTGGTATAAAAGCAGTCAGAGGTGAAAAGGATATTTAGCATCCACAAAAGCATGCTTAGCCCTGTACGGGAATGCCCTCTATGGGTCAGTTTTGTTTTTGAGAGGTGTCATAAATGAAAGTTGCCAAGGCCAGTGATGTTTTGCAGATCTGCATGTGCAGGTGAAGTAACCTGATTATTGCAACCCTTGCATCGAATCTTTGGCCACTCTCAGATGAGCTAGCTGTAATAGTGTTACCCAAACAGCTGGTATCGGAGAAAGGGCACGCATATAAAATGGATGCAAATAAAGGGACAGTCAGGCTGAGTAAGATCATCTCAACTCCTATGGAGTCTTTCTCTTGACTTTCTCAGTTTGAGAAGAGCTGTAGACTCAAATCTGTTAAGCTACTTCTTGGTGAATCATGGGACAGCTGAACAGAAGCTCAGATAACTGAATTTTCCACTTTTGATCATTTCCATTAGTCTTTTTGCTTGTTAAAAGCAAAACTCCTCCCCACACACTCCCCTTTGCTCAACAGACACAGTTTTGTCCTTAGCTTCTGATTTGATCAGGGAAGTAATTTTGCTTTGGTCTGCATTTTGCTTTGATTTTTATTTGTTAAGGAAAGAGTTCTAAGCATCAGGATGATTTTGTTTAGTTAAATGGAGTTGTTAGCTCACTTGGCAGGAGTCTCTGTACAGACTTTGCTTTGATTTCCCCTAAGAATACCATGTGTGAAAAATATTGGCTTCTCGACACTGTAGTGCCAATGACCTCTCTTTCCAATAGAACAAACTCAGCTTTAAATTATTTTTATTAATCAAGATTTTATCTCTTACCAGAGATTGACAGTTTCCCAAAACCTTTTTGACAGCTACTGTTACATGCAAGAGGTGAACCAGAATTAATGATCAAGGGTTACAGGCCTGATCCCTGCTGTTCTTACCAAAACGTAAATGGGGGGAGAGCTCGCTGATCCTCCTGCAGTTACACCAGCACACATGAGATTAGAATCCAGTCATGTATGCAGGAAAATGAAAATGTCATGGCAATGACTTGTGTCCAACTTCTGAAATAAACAGATCAAGCAGGAGTAATTACATTTTTCTTTCACCCTCTCTGCACACAGACACTTTTCACTATCCTTTGATGATCTGTACGGAAAATATATATGATAATACATACTTCCACACCCATTGCTAGTTTGCAAGAGTAATGTAGCCACTTAATGAGAAGAAAGTAGCAAGATGACACACAAGGTGTTGAAATGCCGAAAGGCCAGTATATTTTCTGAAAGCTTCCTACTTAATATGTGGTGGTTTGTTGTTTCTTTGGGTTTTTTTAACTTACAGTAGGAAAGGGAAAACAATAAACCATGCTGGGTTGTTTTTTTTTCATATCCCAGCGCTACACAGAAGCCTCAATCATGGACACAAACCAGTGCGGGCACTGTCCAAAGAGGCAGTGGGGATAAAATCAAATGCTGCAATGCTGCCAACTCCCTCTCCATTGTTCTCCAGTGCAAGCAAAGATACAAAATATTTAATGTGCTAATTGAAACATATTGTGCTTTCATTTCAAAGTTCTCACTGCATGGGAGAACTTAAAAGGTAGTTCTAATATTAATTAACCTGGTTTTGATCCTTTGTAAGAAAAAGCAAGCTGTTCTAATAGGAATCTAGCCCTTGCTGCTTCTGAACTTGCATCTGCTCTAGACCCATCTGGAAACTCAAATGTGGTAGATGACTTGAAGAGAGAATGATTACTGAGTTTTTTCCAGTCTGGATCAGAAGTTGCATGTTAAAAATTTAATGAGATAGCTTGCTATTGTGGGACTTGGCAGCCCAATGGAGTTTCTTAAAAGCTTTGGATAGTACACAGTATTTATTAGGACTGAGTTTGGGCTTATTTTGACTCTCACTGTCAACCTTCAGGTTTTCATACTTCGTCTTCCAAGAGATTTGGACTGCCCATTGAAGCTTTGAAGAGATAGGTACCATTAAAGGGGATGTGTTTTTCAACTGTTTTTGTTGGCAGATTAGTAGGCAAAATATCAGCTGCTTCTGGAAGATCTCCAGCCTTTTCCTGAGCATTTGTGACCAGGCACGTACTGCCAGGCATTTGCCTCCTAAAAGCAGGCTTATTCTTCTGTGTCTGCTAAGCCATGTGCATCGGCCTTAAAAAGCTGTCTGAACGCTGACTCAACCTGGGAGAAAAGAGCAGGAAGGCATTTTCAGTGCTTTACTTCATGATCTGTTTCCTGACGTACAAGTATGTATTTTCAAACACGTGTACTATAATAAGTGAAACCTATTCATTTGGAGGGCAGGAGTTTTTCTTTTCCCCTCTTCTTGCTTTTGAATTATGATTTACTTAATGTAAGATATTCTGCTTTCCAGGAGACAGAAAATTGGTTGCTTCTGCCAATACTTGGAGTTATAAACCATTGCTTGAACTTTATGATAGCATTAATTCCAGTGTATAGATTGTTACTATGGTTAAGGACTGTCTTACCAGCTCTAACGACCCTTGGTATTGCTTCAGGCCGTTAAGCAACAAATTGTCTGTAGGGAAAAATTTGTTGCATTTCTGCTACCTTGTTTTATAACAAAAGGTATTATATTTGATGTTATGCTTCCTTGGGTTCAGTTGTCACCCCCAGACAATGCCACCAGCTCTTCAGTCTATATAACTGTCCAGTTATTCCCTCTCTTGGGAATACACCTTGGAGAGGATGAGATCAATTTAAAAGTGTTTTGAAGTAATGGCAGTTTTACTTTTTGAAATTGTGGAGTTCAGTAATCCCATGAACTCTATGTTCTAATGGTTGGGTTTGGTTTTTAGTCCGTGACAATTTCTAGGACAGACAAATACAGACTTCAGTCTGTTTTCATCATCTATTTGCATGTGAATATTGAGGTTTATGAATGCATATGCTGGCTTACAGAAAGTTGTGACAGAAGACGAATGTCAAAAGGCAGAATTACTGCGGAAATGTAATTATTGAATAAAATCAGTAAATAAAATTGGAGATGTGACAAAATCAGAATGTGACCCTATTTTGAATGGAGACTATGGAGATTTTTCATGTCATCTTCTCACTTGCATTATGTTTAAGTCTGATTTATTCAAACTCCAATTGATTCTGAGCTATGTAATGGAAAGGAGAATCAGCCCATTGTTCTCGATGGGTTCATTTCCAGTTTACGGCTTGTTTTGCCAAAGAGAGGAGCAAGGGCTTTTTCAGCCTTTATAACATTCATTGTAGTTTAAAGGAAAAAGAAGAAAAGATGCAAGTTCTCAAGACATGACAGGATGGATAGGACTTGCTCCTTAGCAGCAGCAATATTGAATTGTCTCACTGTGTGTGCTATTGACAGGCAAGGTCCCTCCTGCACATAAACAACATCCCTGTCTCCATACCTCTACACCGGCGTTGGTGGAGCAAACACACTTGTCTTCACTTGGTGGGCCTTGCTCACCATTTCATTCTGTTGCTTCACTAGAATTGATGTTGTTTCTCTGGAAATCGGCTGAGAACTGGCCCAAACACATCTCTGAAAATAGGCTGAGTTGCTGGGAGTAGTGAGCAATTACATTGCATTATATCAAGAATCCACCTGGAACTGGGAGTTCACAGGTGTGGAAAATGTTGTGAGAAAAGGTAAGAAATGTGTTTGGTGGTTCTTTCCTTCTTCTTGGACCATCTTCTTTGTACGGTTCACTTTGAAACATATGCCATTCCTAGTGATCTGCTCCAGACAGGTATTAGCGTTTCACAGTTACTGATTTGGGCAGAGTGATTTAAAAATCTATTAAATGCCTTTTCTCCTTCTGCTGTTAGACTGGAAGAGCCACCAAAGCGAAGAGGCAGCGCTGTAGAGAAAGCTGTACGTTAGCGAACTCCGTTGATTTTGATGGAGCCGCTCTGACTGATACCACCCAAGGAATTTGCCTGAAGTGGGAGGTGGATTGTATTTTGTTTTTCTTATTATTGAGAGAATTGGGTTTTTTACATTCCTGTTAGCTTAGAAATGTGTAAATTTGTTGAAAGCTTTTGGTGACACAGGGAACAACACGGACATAATTTGGCTCTGCAGAACTTTAAGCAGGAAGGTGAGAAACTAAGGGGTCTGATTTTCCTTTTAGGGAAATAACTGCTGAAATCAGTGAGCTACACAAATGTAAAAATTGGAGAAAGCAAAAAGCAAATCCCTCCCATTACCATTTTACTTGTAAACTCAATATATCTGATAAAGAAATCATTTAGAAATAATAAACATGCCATTTTTACAGTCACATTTCAGAGAAGAACCATACTTCAAGGGCTATAATTGTGACCTACATTTTGAATTATTTGATAAGGCTGACCCCCCATGATGATCTCAAATTAAAATCTTATAAATTACCACTTTCTGGCAAATAGGCTTGCTGTTATCATTTCACTCTGACATTTATTCTTTGCTATGGGTCAGTGCTTTATTACTGTAAGAGCTTTTGGCCAAGTGCTGTTCCCAAAGCATAGGAAAGACGTTAAAGGTTAATTTCTTGCAAACTGTGAGAAAATGTTACTTCTCATTCATTTAGACTTGCATTACTGAATTTGCATTCTTTTTATAGTATGTGTATTAGTACGTAGCTAAAATCCCTCACAGCAAATCAACCAATAAATTGCACTGAATTACAGTGCAATAATGAATTGCTTGTCATTTGGTTTCCAACAACAACAGGAACGGGGTTTTTTGTGCTCTTGGCCAGGCAATTAACATATTCTCTCTTGGTGTAACTCTGAAGTCTTTGGAGCAATGCCTGCAGAGTACTTGGCCCAAAAGTTGCAAGTGCCATAAAAGTTGATTGTTGTGTCTTGATCTGAACGTGTCTTGGGCTGTAGCCTTTCTATAAAAAATGATGATGACGTGAGCTAATGTTTGTTTCTACTGTGCGCCGGGTCTTCAAGTGGACAGGCAATTCCCCTGGAAATTTGCAGCTGTACCTCAAAGGTAAAACAATTCTTGGTTGGCCAGCACAAGACCAGATGGGCTAATTCCCCCCAGGAGGAGCCCTGCAAAGTGTTTGTCCTGCATGTGAGCAAGAATCATTTGGGATTTGACAAGGGGACTGTGTATGGAGGACTTCTTGGGATTTATCAGACCCGCCCTTCAGGTGGTGACAAGGCCAGAAGGCAGCTGGAGCGATGTGAATGCATAATTGCCCTCTGAATATATTGTATTTTATGTGATTTTTGTTTCAGATATTAATGTCTACCTTCCCAGTGGGAAATTCTGTAGAGGGAACTGTTAATTATCTCCATACTCAGCTGGGATTGAGGAGGAGGAGCTGAACGACTCTGTGATACCTACCTGCATGTTGCCTGTGCCAGTACTTCCTTCCTGGGGGACAGAGGTTGTCCTTAAAAAGAAGTGGGGTACAGCATGGGGCTGACCATGGTACAGGTGCCCCCACACACACCCAGATCCCTTCGGTATTACTCAGAGGAATTCAGCTATGTAGAGGAGGAGGGAGGGAAACATTGACACACCTCTTTGCCAGACAGAAATGATTAAAAAATGAATCATGGCCTACGCTGTGTGAGCTATCACTGGTAGTTCCCTGAAGAAATAGGTTAATAAAGTTGTGGCCTAATTAAATCACAGATCTTGTTTGTCATCTTGCCCGTCTGAGACTGACATCTTCCAGACTTTGCTGTGACACCAGCCCAGAGGCTCGTGTGTCTTGTGCAGGACAGTGCAAGCAGGTGAGATGCTTTACACATCGAGTCACTAAAGTATTCCCCTTTTGCACTGGGTTGGGACTCGTATCAATTAGTTTATTGTTTACTAGTTGGGGTCACAGATAGTTTATGCTTAGCATCAGGAAACATCTGTGTGATCTCTCCTGAGGCTTTTGTCATTACTATACTGTCTAGTCTTAATTCTTTCCAATTATTTTGGCAATCATGCACTCTCCCTCTACTGCCAAGTTTGGAGGCTTCAGTAAATAGCAAATTAAATGTGTAACCTGGGTGTAAGAAAAACCTATATATCATAAAGGCAGTGCTTCACTTTGCACCGCATGACTCATTGGTACAGTAAGAGGAAGATTAGCTGTGTTAGCAAGGATTATGCAAGGTTTACTTTGGTGCCAGCTGCTAGTTATTCGCAATTTTGAGTTCTCAGGGAAAGCAGGCAGGTTGCACACCCCATGCCTGGTGCTAGTGGATCATTGTTGCCCACCCCAAGTTTGACACTGGCAAAGGCTCCCAATAAAGTTGTGTAACACTTTGGTACCAGCAACCAAAGTAATTCCTCATTCCTGGCATTGAATGAGGTTCGTTTGCAAAATAAGAGTGGTGAAGTGTTCTTTATCGTGCTGTATTGTGTGGTGTCAATATACAATAAGGAATACATATATAATATTTGAGCTTCACATCTTACCCTTTTATGGCTTCGCTAGGGTTAAGATATGAATCGTAGTGTTACGCGTGCCCCTATTGAGTATGTATTTACCATAAAGTAAATCTGACCTTTTGAGATTTTATTTTCTTCTTCAGTTTGTAAGCATATTGTGCGTATGCTTTCATCCTGGTTTAGGCTTTTATTTTGAGTTCAGCTCACTGCTAGTTGTCAGTGAAGGATGTATAGCTATGACTACAAAATTCAAGGAGCCACTGATACGATTATAATAGCCTCAACAAATAGCTGTGGCATACATTCCTCACAGAGCTGGTTTTTGATTCTCATTCTTACCTAAAAGAAGTGCTAATGAGAACATTTTGGAGTAAATTCTATAACTTTTCACTGCTTTCTTGTATAAAGAGTTCGAGGTTTTGTTTGGATTTGTAAGCCAGCTTTTTTTTTTTTTTTATAACTTCAAGTGGATGAGATTCTTTTCTATAGGTAAACATCAGGGTCTGCAAGGAGAAGAATGACAAAAACATGTTGAAGATGAAAATAGTTCAGTATTTGGCACTTCATGTTGTTTAATTAGGAAAACATTTAGTTCTTTTTAATTTAATTATTTGGTTGATGTAAAGAACTTTAAGGATTTGGGCATTAAAAATCTCATCTTGCATCAATATACATATTGACTTTTGGACTAGTTTGACATCATGCCTGTTTCCTCCAATGTCTTCCTAGTGCAGACCCACAAGTTGTAATGTCTGTGCCAGTCTATTTGACGAAGCGGTCAACTGGTGAGACCTTTTGACTCAAGGAAATCCACCCTCTTGTTGGTAGGCTATTTCCTTAAACTGTCGAAGGACTCAGCAACTGAGTAAGGAAATACGTTTGGTGATGGGTCATCCAGTCTTAGTGCCATAATACAAACTATGTTAAACAATACACAAAGGAAGTGTCTTGAGCTTAGTATTTTATAACTTGGATGACAAACTTACCAGTGCATTCTGAGTTGCCTGTAGATGCTATGTCTTAACTCTAAATTTGGAACTTGCTGTGTTCAAGAGTCAATAGCAAATAATCCCGTTTTTTAACCTTAGTGGTAATTAAATCTCTATGTGATTTAATTCTGAAGGTTTTAAAAATTTATCATCTAAGTATTAATACAAATTAACCAATTCCATGATCTCATTGCTAAGATGATGCACAATTGTCTTACATCTTGAAGAGGTAGGGTTTCCTTATTTTTCTGGAGTCCTCAGCCGAAACTTGCCATAACAGAAATGCTGATTGGATTTAATTTTAAAAACAAATAATGAATGGAAAAACCCATTAAGTTACTTTAATAAGTAAAAATAATTCATAAAGGATACAGAGTGCAAACTACTGACTTGAAATTTTTATGCGTTGTTCTCAAAATTTTTATTACAAAACAGCTGTACCTTCCCCTCCCTTATACTGTCCCTTGCATCACAACCCAAATTATGTCTCTTATCAGCCTGCAGCAAGGACTACGGCCGTACCTCCAATATCTTGCAAAGAGAGGATGCCAGACAAATGTGGGGGAAGGGGCAGTACTTCCATTTATTATTAAGTGTATGATGAGAAGAAATAAAATTGTTTTAGATATGAAATATGATTGTTTCAAAATCTTATGCTAGGAGAGAAAGTGAGTGTTTCTCTGCGCTGTACAAGTAGGACTGGTAACAATTGTCAATTGAGTGGATTAAGGAGAATAATGAGTGTCTCTTTTCTCGTATTGTTCTGCTACCTTGCTCTCCAGCTTCTTTCAGACACTTGCTATGGACGTCTGTTATATATTTCATTGATAGAAGACCGTATGAATTTGTCCTCTAGGTAAACACACTTCTATTTTAAATTGTTCCAAGATACAAGTAAATGATGAAAATGTGCTATCAGCTCCAGGTGTAATTTTTGGCTTATTGATTTTGTCTGTGGTTAGCTACAGTACATTTAAAACCAGACAAGTGAGGCAACAGAAAATAGAGAAATATCCTACAGTGGCATGGGCTGGCCAAATGATGCAACAGTTTTTCTGCTGTAAATCCTGGTCTTGTACAAGTTTAAATTATAAAAGGGAGATTTCAATTTTAATGTCATTAGCAAGGATGCAACGTGCAACTTCAAAATAAAAAGGCAGAAATACAGCATTAAATGTAAATATTCAGTGTTAAGGCGCCTGAGATGCTGTTTGACTAGGTTATTATTCTTCTAAATTTAAATACACAGTAGTACTTTTTAAAAAGCACTTGTACAGACATGCTATTTCTCTTTGAGTAATAATGATTTGCCACCTTTTATTTTAACTTTTGGGGATCCAGGATAGTGGCATTACCACACTGAGACTAAACCATATTTCTTACATCATATTTCATTCTTTAGCAGCATTTGACAAGAGAAAGAAGAATATTATGTTTCCAAACTACAGAACACCCATACTTCCTTATGAGAATGTTATAAAAACTTGAGGCACATTTTAGTAACTTCAGCCACATGTACTCAAAGCAGGCATATGCAAAATATAAACTGATGTAGTATTTATATGAGGGAAGTTTTGGTATTTACTGT
Source organism: Pandion haliaetus (assembly GCA_013401275.1). Classification (NCBI taxonomy): domain Eukaryota; kingdom Metazoa; phylum Chordata; class Aves; order Accipitriformes; family Pandionidae; genus Pandion; species Pandion haliaetus. Next base: position 196,157 of record VYZV01007829.1, on the reverse strand, counting down.
GTAGCAAGAACTTATGACCATTTTATGGAGATTTCTAGACCCTGAGATTTAATAGCCTTTTTGATTTGTCAATCTGATGGAATGAAGGTGCTCATGACTTTACTCTAAATAGAATTTCCTAATCATCCTTAGGAAAATTAGAAATATATGGCAGATTAACAAACCAGCCATTCATCTGTTGGGTTAAACGTACTAACATGATCTTAACAAGCTATGTCGTCTTTTAACACACGCAAAGGACCAAATTATCTGCTGAAAGACTGACATTATGTAAATGTAACATTTGCTGGACCTCTAAACCCTGTGATTAAATTACTGTCTAAATTATTCTGCATTATGAATGTCACTTACAAAAAGAAAAGCTGTAAAAGAAATGACTGTGATATCTTTTGGGTTTGCAGTATTTCCATAATGAGTATTTGAAATGAACAGGTTGTATATAGAACTCAAAATCTTAATAAAATAAGAAGAAAGTAAGTGGAAGATATGATGTGAGGAAAACTTACTCTACAAAGAGGCAAATTTATTCCAGGGTTTTGGCAAGACTTTGTTAGCAAAAGAAGCATGGCTCAGTTAAGAGGGGAATTTCATCCACAAATCAAAACTTGTCACTGGAGAGGTGCTTCTCCTACCTTCCTCTGTGGATGTGCTGGGTAATCAGTGGCAGGTAATCTGCTTTCACTTAGGACTTTGAGAGAGACACATCTGTAAAATAGCAAAAAATAAAAATGGAAGAGTGTGCTGAGACTCTGGTATTGCAAGTAATTATGTCCCTGAAAGGCTCCCTATAAATTGTTCCCTGCAAATAGATATCTTCTCATGCAGAATAACTGATCAGTTAACTTGTACTGTGTCATTAAATCATGTAAATTATCTTACTCGTATTTCACTCATTCAAAAAATTAAAATCTAGCAGAACAAATGTGCTTCAGCAAATGGAGGAATTGAATGTTTTATTAATTGGCTACTTAGTAAGCTGTAACAACAACAGTGGAGAGAGGCAGCACTTCACAAAAAGTCATTAATTGAGCCTCATGGTACACCTGTGAGGTGGAATGACTGACCGATAACCCTCTTCCAATTACATAGCACTAGAGTCCACAGTGACGGAGAGTTAATTTTCTGCTGAAAATCTGTAAAGGCCAGGTTTTTTGCTCCTTTAGTGTCTCCATGAAGCCCCAGGTGGAAATTCAGCACAGATGGAAAGCAGCAGAACTGACTGAGATGCTCAAAGAAATGACTTGATATCCACCTTCACTGGAAAGTTAAAGATTTCTGTAAAGCTCAACTTTATTCCATTGTTGGAGCTTTTATTCTTTGGTGGCGGCCTTTTTCTCTGTGCCTCTTTCTTGGGGGAAGGATTAGGGGAGGACAGGGAAGGGCAGCTCGGAGCCCTTGGAGAGGCAGCACTCCTGCTCCCTTCCACTCGCTCCTGCTCCCCTTCCTATTCGCCAATTGGTAAATGTGTAGTAACAGATAAAAGGAGAAAAAAATACGTGTTCGTTTAACTAAGGCAAAATGTTATATTACTGGTTTTAGCGTGGTTAGTTTGAGCTCAGGCTAAGGAAGACTGAAAGAGAAATGAAGATTTTAAAAGGGCAGTGGGAGGAGAAAGAACAGGTATATAAGCAAACCAGCGTCGAGCAGATGCTATTTTTGTGTGTTTTCAGACCTTCCCAACCAACTTAAACATCCAGATCAGGCTTTCTCCTCAAGAATGTCTTCTAGTTTGTAAGATACCTTGTTTTGTTTGAGCTGCTAGCTTTTCTTCCCTCCCTCCCTCCCTGAAAATAGGCACTGCAAATTTTGTTTTACCCAGTAATACTAGCCCCTTTCTATGGAGACCTTATGGAGTATTTATTCAGAAGTCTTTATTAGAAAAGACAGTCAGTGTGGCCAGTGCTGGTTCTCAGCAGATGGATTTGGAGGGGGTCCTTTTTGTCATGGATTTTGCATTTCTGATGAGTTTTGCTTCAAGGTTTGTTATTATCCTAAGAGAAGCTGGTCCAGATCTCCACCATCCCCAGCGATGTTTTATAATCAAGAAGACTAGTTCCAACATATGGGAATCCCTCCTTGTTTTCTCAGGAGCTTGATGGGACTTCTTGATTCTATTTATAGATGTTTGTGGTTGTAAGTTGTAATGACTAGAAAATTTAGTGTGAACTTTTTACCTGCAATGCATACGTGTTATCTTTTCTCAGGCAGCAGCAAAGTTTCCTCTCAGACAGTGATGTTTTCCCGAGAGCCTTATTCACTTGCTTGCTTCATGTGCCAAATCCTATAATAGGAGAATCAGTTGTATGTTTTAGATATAAGCAGCTTATTCAAATTGTGGGGAAATCCAGATGTAATTTCCAGATTAGTTCATGTTTTCCCAAGCTGAGTGATTGTGGTACTATTTTCAGATGAAGCAAATCTCTCTCAGTCCTACAGACCATTCATAAAAATTCACCTCTTCTCCCTGTCCCCCCATGTGATTTCATTCAGTGAGAGTGAGAATGAAAAGGGGTTTAATTCAGGTGATTTTGTAGTGATGCTACCTATTTCAGCATACAGCTACCTGCCACTTAAAGGTGATGTGATGGTTTATTTCTTTTTGCTAGAAAAAACTTTTTTTGATAAAAAAGCCTGCAGGTGTCCTACTGGTTTCCCTTCATCCGAACCCTTCCTGTTGTGTGGGAAAAGAAAAGCAGGAGAATACTGGGGGGGGGGAGGATAACAAAAAAAGAAAAAAACCCCCCAACTTCTAAATTGACCCCCCCCTCCCCAAACTACAGATTCAACCAAAATGGCATCTTAATGTTTGAAACTTCCTTTTTATTTATGCCTTGTCACTTATTAATGTACCGTGGCCCCTACACAACTGGGAGAAGACTCTGCAGGGTGACTTACTTGTTTGTAGTGTTTCTTCTTTCGCAGTGGAAAGATCGTTTTCTGTGTAACTGTAGCAAAGTTACCTCCAAGATTTGCTTCACTTCTTGTTTGAAAAGGAAATATTTCTGTTTTTACTTTCTCCTCTCCCTGTCCCTGTTTGGTCAGTACCCATAAATACAGCTGAAAATAGCCCCTGCTCTAAGCAGTTCAGTTTGTAATTGAAAATATGAGGAAAATAGGTAAGGGCGAGAATCAGTGGTATGTATACTCGCTGTTTTTCCAATTTATTCAAATTCTGGAAGAAATGAGATGCACAGGAAAATAGACGAGTTTAAATGCTTTGAGGGAGAGGGCTGGTCCTATATTTGATTATCCCGGAAATATATATCGCTCTTAGTTATACCATAATCCCTGGTAATTGAGAAGTTTGGTCATTTCTGGCACTAATGTAAGTAGTTTTTCAATATCTTGCTATTGAGTTTAAATTACCACAGGTTTACACTTGTGTAACTATAAACTGAACTTTATCATTAATTTTTCAGCATTAAAAAGAAAAAGTAGGCTAAATTTCAGCTATACATGAAGTATTTAAAATAATTTCCCAAAGCCCTTCATAAATGTGACATTGATTCATTGATATACAGACCATTAGCAGTTAGTCTCCTCTGTTCATCTATCATTTCAATTATCTCTAGACTTCCCCAGGGTCTTTGACAAATGGGAGACAATTTGCATTTTGTACATTAATGACCTTGGTTGAATTTGTAATTTTATTCCCCCCATCTTATAATTATACTTTAGCATTTGAGGGGAGAACCCCACAAAACTATAGTCGTCCAGTTTTTAATTTAATCAGAAGTGTACGGCTGCTGAGGTGGGGGAAGAGAAACAAATAAGGAAAAAAAAAAATGTGTAAAAGTATTTTGCACTTTGTGAAGAACTTTTACCTGAGGGTGGAGGAGAGGCCTGTTTTACAGGGGAATGTTGCCTCTCTGGGTCGCAGGCTTAGGGGATCAGTTAAGAATGCAGCCTAAACCTTGGCCTCACAAGATTTGTTGATCTTCACCTAAACCAGCTGATTTCTTCCTAGAAAAGCTGTCTCTTGGTCCCTCTGACAATGCACAAGAGGAATTTCAGAAAATGATCCCTTAAAAAAGAAAAAGAAGAGAAAAGAAGTAGAGGAAAAAGAGCCACGTCCAAGCATCTAACATGGGGGCACAGCATGTCTCGTTGCCTTACACCATCAGTCATCTGCTCCACAGTGGGCCAAACTCAACTGTAAAAAGAAAATAGGAATGATCATCATGGAGAGAAGTATTTCCTTGAGCTCCTTTCTTTTCCCCAGTGCAATCGCTGCCATCCAGCCCTTAGCTTGGGAACGCTGGCAGTCCACAAGGACCGTTGGCCACAGTCCCACCGCGTTGTCTTCTTTGTGCTGTGTCTGCTCCTCTGGTTTGCCCTTTTGAGTTCGGTTCCTACAAACAGATTTGAACTTTGCTTTTTTCAAGCGTGAAATTATTTTCAACAATACCAAAGCATTCATTAAAGGTATTTCATATCTGCTGAAAAGCATGTTTATCAACATTTGTTTTTGTGAGTTTTCGTGTTGGGTCTTTGCATGTCGGAAGAGCCAGGGCCACCTCTGAGTGTTAATGTTTTCGTATTAGATCAGGCACAGGTATCGTAAGTATTGCTTTTCATCCGCAAGTGTTGCAAAGCTGTTCTGGAGTAGTACATAGACAGAATTACTCAGGTTTCTGAGATACCACTGGTCCAGCTGCAGGGAGGTTACGCAGCATGGAGGGCAGAAGTGACAGAAAATGAGCCAAATTCTCTTTGAGATCCTCTCTTGCTTGGCTGCCTTTCCTGCTGTCTCTTCTCTCTGGGCTGCGGCTGACCTCTTTGTCCTGTTTCTGCTGACTCCTTGTCCACACTGGCGCAAAGACCAAGAGTGTCACCGGGACCTGGGTGACTGCACTGGGACGGGGACATCTGACGTGATCCTGCGTGGAGCCAGCACGGACCTGGCGGAGGTGTACGCTGGGGCTGGGTCTCGCCAGACTTCGGGAGCTGTCACCAGAGGATATCTCACTAACCCCCCCGTAATATCCAGCGGGAAAATGAACTGTGGGCTACACTAGCATCGCGGATGGCTAATAGGGAAAAAGGCCAGTTGCTAAAACAGTTTCCCTCAATAATTTTGGGTTGTCTAAAACTCCCAAATAATCCTTCTTAGCTTTATGTTATATAGAAGATTGCCTATTAAGTTAAACTATTAATTTCCTCCTCTCCTGTCTTTGAACCTGTGGGCTTTTGGTCTAGTGGTATAGTAACCAGGTTTTAGCGTTGCTTGTGTTGGTCACTGTTCACACCTCTCCCGCATTTAAAAAAACCCAAATGTGCAGAAGTATCCACATGTTATCAGTTCTTTTCACTGTTAATGCTCATAATGTGGGTACCCTGGAAAAGAGGTGTCAGTATTTAGTAAAGTTAAGACTTTCAAGCTTCTAGGTGGGCCAAAGAGGCAGTACAGCATGCACAGAAAAAGTAAAATTCACAACTTAAGTATCCTGTAATTGAAGATCAGCTTGATGGCCTTGCTGTGTTGGTTCCTTCTCCAGAAAGCTTCACGACCAAATTCCAGGATTTTGGAGCTGTGTGTTGTTCTGTAAGTAATGCAGGGACACGTATGCAGTGAATACATCCCATGTGATGAAGATGATCTCTGCCTTCTCAAGGAATGTTCTCCAGTTGTTAAAAATTCACTGTTGCCATCAGTAACGGCAGTGTGGTATCTGAGATACCAGAGTCTGCCTTTTCCTTTGAACATGAAATAACTGCAGTCTCTCAGACAACATTAGGTGGTAACTGTTGGCAACAGCTACGATGTTAGGAGCGACGTATGTTTCTGGCTAGATTTTCAGAACCATCCATAACATTATACTACGTGTACTTTGCTCATATATCACACTTTCCTTTTGTGCGTCAGAATGAATTTGGCTGTCTCTTCCATGCAAAAAAGTGATTAGCCTGGGTTGAATGTGAGGAATTTATTTTTTGATTGGAACCGAGGGGTGGAATTCCAAATGTGGAAACCTGAGCTGTGAACTGGCATCGCCCTACGGCCCCAGCACTGCCGCTCTGGCATAAATGTTCACACTTAGGAGGGACTTATGCATATACCAAGAAAGGTCTTGGTTTTAAATAGTGCTCAGTCCAGTCTGCGGTATCATTCAGGCCAGGCCGTCCAGCCTTGGATTCTTCTGAAGTACGTTGTACAACTGTTTTTCTACATGCTGAAGAGCCAGCAGTATTTGGTTTGAAGAGGTTTGGTTGAATTAGATGCTCTTGAGTGGTCTGTAAGAGTGAGCTAAAGATCAAGGTAAACATATTTATTGATCTATTTCCTCACTCTTCTGAAAACAGGACTTGGACGCTGAACAATACGTGTGTCTGTGGAATATACTTGTCTTTGCCTAAGTAACGTGTGCTACACACGAGTGCCAGGTGGATACATATGCATTTCCACACAGCCTCCATGGCCACGTTTGGGTTTTTCTGCCCCTAACAGTGTTTGCCCTTTGATGTCTGTTTTTAATTTGTTGAACATCTACAATAGATCTTAAGAACTTAGAATTTATTTCTAATACGTGTTCTGTTTAAGAGTATTAAATTTAATACTTTGACCTTACTGCTGGTTGAAAAATATGGTTGGTTATCCTAAACCCAACGATTTTATAGGAGTGTGTTGTTATTTAAGATTTTACAGTGGTATACCCTTTGTTAATAGTGAGGAACATAAAAAATATGTCTACTACTTGCAGGGAGAGAGGTAGAGGAACGCATGTTTTAAAGTGTAAAATGATTGTGTTTGAAAAGGCCAACTGATGTAGTAACTTTGAAGTTTCAAATTATTTACGCCATCTGACTGATGCCTTGCTGAAAACACAAATGCAAATTTCTTTTTGGTTATATCCCCTGACAAAATTGGGTATGGCTCTCCATCAAAACCAGATGCCTGACATCCAGATAGATTTAAAAGGCAAATTTAGTTTCTATTGGGAACCGGAGTGCAAAGTTTGGGTTACATAAAACTGGCTCTTTCTGGCTCTGGTATGAATCAGTTTTAGCAATGCAGGATTAACAATTTCAGCCCTCTAATTTCTGCCTGTGATCACCTTTGACATTTGACAGTTTAAAAACCTTGAGATCACATATTTTTATAACCAGAACTCCTAGGCTGTAAAACTAAGTCTGCTACTTCTACTAATGACAGTCGCTACACGTGGTGAACACATGTGCTTGCAGAAGCAGTGAAGGTCCCAGGTTCAAATGCCGGTGTCAGGCTGAGGTAACTTTCTGCCAAATTGTTCTTTCTGCAGAGCGTCTGACTTACACCATCAAGCTGAGCCTGATTTATTTGTTTTAAAGGAGACCTCTGTGCTGTTCTGCTAGGAAAGGGCCTGAGAAATCACAGCCGCTCTCTGCTAGTCATTGTTAATTTAACTGGAAAAAGAAAATCTTATTTCTTCCGTCCTTTGCTTCAAGCTTGTCACTGGTGAAAAACTGTATGCAAGTTAATGGTTTGTACATCTCTTTTTTTCAAGCTTGATATAACTCTATATCTAAGTTTAAGTGTCCTGCTTGAATTCCGTAGTGGGAATTCCCTTCCAGTTAAAGGATGCTTACCTCACTGCCGCTCTGGTGAGAAGGACCCAGGCCTCTCTGAAATATTTAGCTCCAGTTTAGCACTAAATGAAATAGCTGCCTTTCTGAAGCACCCAGTACCCCCCTTTCATCATCAAGGTGTTCAGCACCGAACCATGCTGCTCTTTGTGTGCGTAGGCTATTGCACGCTGCGCTCCTTCGCAAACCTGCCCTGCAGTCACAATAAGCAATAGTTAACAAGCACCCATTGGTGTCAGGTAAGTTAGAAGAATTCAGAAAACAAATTAGGCAATGAAGTCTCTGGGAATAATGGCTTCCCTTGGGTTTCTTTACAAATTAAACTGATGAAGATTTAATCTTTTTTTTTTTTTTTTTAACATGGGTTCCTTTGCCCTTGACACACAAGATCAGTTACTAGAAGACACAGTGACTGAGTGCAGCTAAGTGGTAATGGCATACGTCTGTGTAAACCAAATAATGAGTTCTCATTTATGTCTCTCGTAAATGAGTGACCTAATTGTATGGTTGTATTTCAGCCATGCAGGGAATGACTACAGAAAAGTTGTTTTCTGTAGTAGAAAGTGAGATGACTTTACAACTATAGGTAGCGTAGGATTTTTGTCAGGGCAGTGAATAATTCTGCCCACGTAACTGTTGGGAAGATCTTCTAGAAATGGAAAACAAAAGATGGGAGAGAATATTCGGGAGGACATAGGAAGGAAGAAAGAAATATTTAACCCATTTAAGTCAGTAGCGGAGGCGTGCCATTCATTGCTGTTTGATCTAATCCCAGGCTATATCTGATGATGAGTAGAGTCTGTTCTACCTGTGATTGACATTGACTGGCAAGGACAACTATTAAGAAAAATAAGAAAAGAAAATAGGAGCTTCCATTTAAATCTCAGTAATGAATTCCAATTCTAAATCAGAAGCTGGGCACACATCATCCTTTCTCTGCTGAGAAATCTTTCACATTCATTTCAGTTCATAATGGTTTTGGAAAAAAAAAAAAAAAGAAAAAGTTTTCATTATTCACGTGAAAAATGAACTAATTTGCTCACATGCTTAGTCCTGGGGTTAATTATATTATGAAAAAGAATAGTTTTTAAGAAACTGACTTGTTACAATAGGAGTGCCCTGAAATTTAAGCTGCTTAATTTGTACAACCATACTATTGTAATCATTGGCCTGTTTGTATATTAAGCAGCAGCTTCTGGACTTGTGGCTTTGGTCCTGTACCGGGGGCTGTAGGCAGGCGGTGTGGTTTGACATGCTCTCTGCTGGGGTGTTCCTCCCACGGCAGCACCGATCGCTTTGCACCTACGGTTCTGGCCACGCTGCTGGCATGGCATCAGGTAGTATTTTGTACCGGGTGAGAGCCTGAGCCAATGTCAATTGAAGTACCGACATTTACTGTGGAGTGCTTCGAGTGTCTCTTTTCCATAGCGTTGCAGTGGAAGCGAGGACACTCCTAGATTTGAGACATTTATTTTACAGGCTTAGGGGAAAGGAGCCATACACTAGTTTAGACTGATCAGTTCTTTTTCTGAGTACAAAGACAGAGAAAGAGACAAAGCTAGAATAAACACTTACCTTATGCTCCACTTGTAATAGTACTTTGTTGTCTTTTCTGCAACTAGAAGCTAAAACCGTGATTGGAGTTTCCTTTACATGAATGTTTGGAAGCCAATTTCCAAATAAGCCATTCTTGCAGCACCCAGTTCCCTGTTCCTGCATCCTGCTGGCTGGAGCTTGCCCTGCTCAGACTCCTGCTGTCGCAAACTCAAATGGCTGCTATACATAGATTTTCAAGTAATAGTAGAGCAGAGCTTTTGAACATCCCACGTTGCACATGTACCAAAGTATGCCACCGCTGAATTGGTAGAATCTGACCCATCATTACAGGTTTTACCTGGAGCAAGCATATTTTTTTCTGTTTGAAATTGTTCGTTCACCCCTTTTATCCTGGTGAGTCTGAAAGGCATCAACAATGTACAGCTCTATCTTTATCTCTACCTTTGTTATTTATGTGTTGGACTATTGCAGTGCTCTTCATAGGACGTGACATCTTAAATCTCTTAAAAATACAGGTTCAGCAGAATGTACGAGCTGCCGCCTTTGTTTCCTTGCTGTTCTTTTTTGATGCCAGTGCTGTATGTCCCTGAGCTTGTGTTTAGTCCTGAAGATGTTGGCACTAGCTAAATCATGGGTACCTCCAGGTTATTTACACTTACATATACTGGCTGTCACTCTCTAGCTATCTTGGCCTGACAACCTCCATAATTTTGCATAGCCTTGATTTTTTTCAAATATGGAAGCAATTAGTTCTTATGGAGATTTGTAAAACTTAGGGACTGTAAATGCTAAGCTCTTAGTAATGACCGTTGCTATACCTGTTTTTTCTCTATCCTTTTTCAATTCAAATCTGATTACCTGATTTATAGGAGAACATAGGAAGCTGGAGAAAAGTCAGAAGTTCTGCATGTAAATTTTCTTGAGATACAGGAGCAAGAGACGAAAGTTGGGCATCTTTTTGGGAATAATAGAAAATACTGGGAAAGACCCAGCCTTAGTTTGTGACCAAGTGGCTAATATCTTCTGCTGATTTTCTTACCCAGGAAAGCAGAAGGCAGCAAGATGCAAGCCTGTCTTGGGTTCAACGTGCACTTTGTGAACTACCCTTTAGGCACCAGGACTTGGCTCGGCTGGAGTCAACTGCTTGGCTTGCGCTTGCAATTCATGCTTGGGATTTAGCACTCAAAGCATGAAAGAAATCCAGTTGCTATGAGTCCTGAAGCCTTGCTAATAATCGCTGCTTTGGAAATGATCTGTAAAGAATGTTTACCTGCCTGCAAAATAGGTAAGGGTTTGTATTGTGAAATCAAACTTCCGAAGTTCAAAGTCTTTTCTTGTTTGTGTTTGCATAACCAGCACTTGTTGGTACTGGAAGTTAGATATACCACAAAGGGAATGCATTTATAGGGCAAAAGCACTTTTAGACAAAAGCAAGGGCTTTTAAGGATGTCACTGCAGAGTCATGAATTCTTTCTAAAAAGGCTCCATTTTGTGGCATAAAAATTCGAAGCAGAAAGTAATCCATCTCGGCAGAGCTCTGATGCAAGGAAAGTTGCAGTACAGCAGACGATGCTTTCTTTTATGTTTTGCTCATAACCATCATAGCAGGCAAAGGCAAACACTTGTCTAATTTGATAAAATATCTTTAATTGCAGCAACGGTACTTGAGGTTTGCCCTGGATGCATAAGCTCTGTTTGTAATCATAGTTCCAGCCGTACTCCACAATCATCCCCAATCATTGCCAATTAGCATCCGTTAGTCTGTTGTTGCTTAATTCAGATGTTCTGGGATGTTTAGTTGCATTATTCATACCTTGTCTGGGAAAATGTATTTTAAAAATGAGTACTATTACAGGATTTCATTGTACTGTGATAGATTTTTTTTTTTTTCCTTTTTTTTTTTCCCTGCCTCTTGTTTTAGTTATTCTAATTGGTGTAGGATGGAAAACTTTGTGCATGATTTAGGTCCTGCATTTCACTTTTAGGAAATAGTTGTTCCTGCTTGACAGAGAATTTTAAAGAGGGGTAAAAAAAATCAAAGCTGGTATTTTTTCACATAACAGTTTTGGAAGTCATTGTTGCGAAATGTCATTGATGCTCAGGACAATAGGAATGAAAAGAAGCAAAAAAAAAAAAACAAACAAGAGAGAGCAGTCATGTATATGATTACAGAGGACTGCCATAACCACTGATAGAGATTTTAAAAGGACCTTTAAATGGCTTAAATTTAATAAGAAAGGACCTTAAATTTTCAGAACTGAGCCTAGTCTTTAGTTAGCAGACAGCAGGATGAGGAGAGCTTGGGGTGCAACAGGCCATCTCTACCTGCAGCAGGGCACTGAGCATTCTCTGCTATTGCACGAGATAAACTACAGGTCTCGTCTAATGCAGCAGTGCTTGCCAGCTCTTGGGTTTTAAGAGCTGCTTGTTTCACTTGTTTAAACTTTGAGCCCGTTTTTTTCCTCTACAGAATTTTGTTCTGACTTCAAAGGAGTAATGCGAGCAAGTGCAAATGATCGATGAATCTGGGTTTTTTCTTCAGATAATGATTTTAATAAGGAAAAAATAATACTAGCAAAGTATGTTTAACAAGGGCCTTTTGTTTGATTCTGGTTTTGCATCTAAGTTTCATGAAATGGAATTTTTTAGTGCCCCAGTAGCAAGAGAAAGCAAACCATGGCAGAGACCCACATCCCCGGGAATGCGGGCCATGCACACATTTCTAACGTGACTGATGTTCTCTGTGTATATGAATGTGACATGGGCGTAAAGAGGAGTGAGTGCAGCAGTAGTTTCTTTAAAAAAGAAAAAAGGAAAAAAATTGAAAAGAGGAGGTGATAACTTGTGAAAGCACAAATACTACAGCTGCCAATGGAGACAGTGGCAATGATGGGTGTTTTCTGGGAGTTCACGCACAAAGAGTCTGTGCCAAACTCTCAGATAAGTTTGCTCCACTAATCAGACGCTTGTTAATAACAGCTCAGATTTACGATACTTCATAACGGCACAAGAAGAAATATTCATCCTGTTATTGACTTTGTGGAGGAAGAAAACCTAATAAAGCATTAAGAGTGCTTAATCAATACACATGTAGGACTGCGCTTGACTATCAGAATGAGCAGCTTTGTTTTCTATTCAGGCAGATAATTTATGGTTAGTGCTGGAAGTGATGGATGTAATTTATGTTTTAGAGACAATTACTGTTCAAAGACAACTGTTACAAAGCTCTTGCACAAAATGAAGAAAAAGACAAATGCAGTCTCTGGGGTGCGAGCGTTGTGCTCGACAGCCTGTCCAGTGTATTTGCTCATTATATTATATTTACGTATAATGTTGCTATGATGTATGTGCGTATGCATTCACGTGAACTATGTTGTGTCATAGCAGTGAGTGGCCTTTAAAGTTCAAATCAACTTTCTCGGATTTCAGGATTTTTTAGACATATGGTTTTGGTTGCAGACCATCTGTGCCATAATTCTAAAAAACAGCATCTAAAACCGTAAGTAAAGGAGCTACCTATTTGCTGGATCTTTAACACTTTAAAAGTTGAATCAAATTATTTAGATCTATAAATGAGAAGTTGTCAGGCGTGCGTTATGATTTGTAGACACTTGCCTATAACACGTCCTTATAAAAGCAAATTGTAATACAGTTGCATACATACTCCTTTGTTTGTGTACCAGGCACTCAGATACATTAAGGTACACATATAGGTGTATTTAAGTTGCACATTATAAACTATATTGAGGCTTTGATTCCAACCATTATGAGGGCTTTCTACCTGAAAGTATTTGAGTTGTGTTTTCTGAGTTAGGAATTTACATCTCTAAATTGCTATTAAAGTCTATATAAGCTGCCAGTGCCTGTTAGAGAGAGTAATTAAACCTCTTTCTTAGATGAAGATATTTAACATTTAGATTCCGGAAATCAGACCATCTTCATCGTAGTCTTCAGGAGAAAATCCCAACTGGGAAGAAGTGTTATTAGTGAAATGCTGTCTTTCTCCTAAATAAATATTTTCTCGTTACTTTGACCCCTAATTGCAGCTCGGTGTGTTAGCCTAACACTTTTAAACTAATCAAAATAACCTCCCATCTCCATGATGGTGGGCTTTGTTCATGTGGTATTGCAATAACAATGTAAATGATTTTACAGATTTTATTCCACTTCAGTGATTTATTACAAGTCCAGCGAGCTCTGACACGCACTGAAGTCAGCAGCTTATGGGTCAGAGCACAGGTTAGCCCCAAAGGCTGGTCACTGAAATGGCAACTTTGCATGTGGTTGCATTAAATAAATAAAGTTGTTGCTCATATACAGCTGATAAATATAGAAACCTTGGAAAATGAGCTTTAAATACTGGGCTGCAGTTATGAGATTCTCTTTATTATCTTAAAAATGAATCTTTATATTAATGCATATTCCATGAACTTGTACAGGTAAAACACACTTAAAAATACTTTAACCTGCACGCAGTGGGTAAGCTGGTACGTCCCATAGATCTAAACATACAAATTGTTGCCAAAATTAAATGGTGATTCACTCCACTGTTTTCCTGCTGCAGAACAACGGCCTCTCCTTGCAGGCTTGTTCCTGCTTGGTGCAGATGCTTTCTCCTTCGGCAAGTCTGGCCGGTCGTGCAGTGAGGGCAGACTTAATCCCTTGCTGGCTTTTAAAGATGCTGAATTAAGGTCCATATGGGGGACCTGCAGCCCTCACCAGTAGCTCAGCATAGAGGTGTGTAGAGGAGACTTCTGCCCTAATGTATTTCTGCTTTGCAGACTAATTTTTTTTTTTTTCCTTCATCTGCTTGCTACATTTGAGAGCTAGTAATAGCGCAGATTGCGTCTGGTAATTCCAGTTTTAATCTATGAAAACCACTTTGTCCAGCCTCTGCTTTTATCTAAAGTTTTCACTTATTTGTAGGAAATCTGAAATCACCTAGACTTGAATAAAAACTTGGTGGAGGGTTGTTTTCCCTGGAGCCGAGGATGTCTCTTACTTGCTCTGCTGTGTGATATTTTCAGACGGGGAGTGAGTAGTATTAAACAAGAATAGAGAAGTAAAGGGACTGGAATCAGTCCTCCTCCATTTAGCATATAGATCCTAGGCATATTTAATTGGGCAAAGATGGTCCGTTTCATGAAAAAAAGGCATGCTCTGCTACATATCAAATATTTGACAAGATTTTTAGACAAAAGAATACCTTTTTATGTAGTGCCATTCTATTATAACACATGTGCGGGGATTGAGGGACATAGGCACGTGTCTACAATCCACATTTTTGAACACTAGTGGATCTAAAATATGCTGTGGATGATTTTTCCACATATATGGTAGTCAGACCATATATAAAGTTAATATCAAGTTAATCTAGATGAAGGGTTTTTTCAGGTTTTTTTCCTTAAGACTTCACGTGGCAGGATTGAAAGCTCACATAGAGTATGTCCCATGGATAATGTTTTTGTGGTGCAACATTGGCTCTATAAATAAATGTGAAGCATTGCAGTAGCAAACATCACATTTATTTTTTTTGAAGCGCCTACAGCATGTCATTACAGATGGATTGATAGTCTTGATAACATTGAACTTTTGTCAGACCTAACCTGGCAGACTTGTTACATATCAGAAATTTTCTGTCATTTTTCTTCGTGTTCAAAACACAAATATATTTGCAACCTTGAGTGACATTGAATATGGAAAGCAGACAGAAATTTATCATTTGACAGAATTGTTTTTGATGGTATTTTTTTCTTTTCTTTTTTTACAGTGGCAAAGCTGTAATCGGATTTTAAAATTCTGACTATGTTTTAGGAATATAGCACAGCCGATTGCAGCTTATAAGAGCTATATGAACTGTCTTTTTAAAAATGTTAAACACATTCTTTATTAATTCACATACAGATCATTTATTTTTGTGCTTTTTGGACTAAGGCAACATCTGACCTTTATTAGATTTGTCCAAAACAACTTGGCAGGGTACAGGCAATGGAGAAGGTCTTGTACAGGAGACAGTACAGCAAAGGATGCAGATGCTTGGAGAGAAAATGTTCATAACACTAAGGTTAAAACTAGTATGATTTATACCTAATGAGTGTATTCCTTCAAATGTGAATGCTTTGTAATAGGGATAAAGCTGTATCAAAAATCTTATGCTGGTGTCTTAAAATAAACTATAATTTAATTTCTGAGTTATGATGATTAGCTTTAAATGAGGTATTTGTTTTAGAGACATGTGGATGAAGTGTCAGGTTTTCTGCATCTGATAGAAAAAGCAGTGGATTTTTGGTGTAAGAAGCAGCAGAGAAATGGATGAAAACATTTCATCGAAGGAGGAAAGCAAGTATTAAGGAAGAGGCAAGGAAATCCTGGACAGAGCATTAGGAAGACAGAGGGCTGGAAGAAGAAGATGAGGTTATGAGTCATATAGCACCAGTGCTTTTTTGGGGGGGCAAAACTCACGGTTGGACCACAGCATTTTATGCTGAACAGCAAGGAAAAAGATTTCTGATTGCTAATAGAAACACTGCAATCAAAAGGAAAAACATTCTATACATTAGTATGCAATAGCACTATACGCTTCCGAATGTATTATACCCTAGTGAAATCAAGAGGATAATGATTAGCTCCTCAGCTAGAAAGGCTTTCTTCCAATATTTTGGTTCAAAATACAGACACTGGTGTTAATAAATTGGGCTGTGTATTGTAGACCACATCGCTTAGTCAATATTTTATGCTAGGAGGTCATGTAGCATTGTAGGTGCTAAACACAGTGTAGAAGAATAAAGTAGTTCTTCCCATTATTTTGTTTAAAAAACTAAAAAGAGCAAGAGATTTTATTAGTTTTCAATACTGTTAGTATAAATAGAAGTCGAAGCTGTGGAGTAGGGTTATTATGTGGCTCATTACTGTTTATTACCACAAGGCACATCAAGATGTCTGCTAGTTAGAGCGAGTAAATCATTTGGAACATGCCTGTTTTGTCGATCTTCTGCACGATGCTCAGTGCTAGCGTGCCTTCTTCCAGTGCTTTGAGGAATATGTCTAAAATCTGTCGCTTGTCATATGTTCTCTCCGTCTCTTGCTGAAGAGAAGTGAACAGACGAATGTCTTATTTTGGTACGATTTGTTTTTGCATTTTTGGGCGGAAGGGAGTGTTTTTCTTCTGAAAAGTTTCTGTTAAATTGTGTTCCCATGAAATCGAGAAGAGCCTTGCTGACTTCACGTGAGTTAGGATTCGGTTTGTGGTGTAGCTCTGAGATAACTGAATGTTGTTTTGGTTTTGGTTTGGTTTTTTTAATATGTAGCTTGCCAGGGTTTTTCAGTATCACTAAGGACAAAGAAAGTTTTGTTGTGTCAGTCATTACACTTGAATTTAGAGCTGTAGAGAAGTGAGATGGGTTTAGTGAGTTTGTGCCTCTTCAGCAGCATTTTAGTAAGTATTGGTGTTTTGTGATACACTTTTCTTTTAGCTTTTTAATAGGCTGAAACCTCCCCAAAAATTTCTCTTAATCTCTGGTTTTCAGCCAGGATCAGAAATGAGCTAGTAAAGTTAAGCTCAAGCTCATCGAAGTACTAACAAACCTTGGTAAATCTTAGACTTTAACAGCTAAGGATTGCAGTTGAAAGGCTCTCAGCAATCTTGCCTGAATGTGAAATTCTTTCTTTTTTTGATTTGTCTTTGCAGCACTTTCTATTTCTTTTGACCAGGGTCAAATGAGACGTTTTTTCCCCATTGGAGATGCAGAATGCTGCTAATATGAAGTTACTGCCTGCGATTTTTACAGTCACGATGATGCTTATCTTCTGTTGCTTAATCTTCCTCCTCCTGCTTTTCTTGCTGTCTAGCTTGAATGTAATGTATGAACTCCACCAGTGCCAAAAGCCTTGTGGATGCGAGATCTGTCACCTGCGTCCTCATGCCAGGCTTTCAGAAGGTGGTGTGCCCCGTTAGTACCCCTGGCTTTCCCCTTACCAACATGCTGAGGAGGTCTGCTCTGCCACCAAGCCGGTTCCAGACGTTTGTCAAAAAATGGAAAAAAAGACACCCACAGCCCATTATTCCTACGTAGGTTCGTTGCTGCCCCTGCGATGATGAATTATGTGTCTGTGTGACATTAACACTTCAGAGAGAGCTAAGCAAGCAAGACAGCATCGCACAAGTATGTGTTCCAGAATACATGAAACCATTGCAGCAAATACCTGCTGGTTTTTTACATTTACTATCCCATTTGATAAATTTTCTAGTTTGGAAATACTTCCATACCATCTGTTGTCTTTGATCCTGTTCAACAGAGCAGTATTACTGGCCTGATGATTTCTATCACATTTCTTCAGAAATTCTTACGTAAGGTATATAATACATGTGTTAAAAAGCAAATGTCTTCCCTATTGATTTTTCTCTGCCATGGATAGCCTATTTATTTATTTATGTGGTTGTTTAATGTTCTTGATTTATAATGCGTAAAGTTCTATTTTCACACGCAGGCAAGCACTAACTTGATTGGGTGAATAAGTAAGGTGTGTAGATACTGGTGCACACATATCTGAAGGAAAGAAGGGCCTTAATTGACTTAAAAGACTACCGCCTTTCAGAGGTTTCTCATCTCTGCCATGACTGCTAGAAGCAACCCAATAGACAAGTGAGCCTGGCGGAAATGACAGCATAAAGATTGTTCCCGATCTTGTTGCACACCAGTGGGAAGTTGGCGAGTTGGGTAGAGCCTGCAGCTGGAGCTGGATGGACTCTGCAGCTTACCTTGTGCAGAAGTGGGGGGGCAAATCCCACCATGGCACCTCTTCGTTGAGTTGGGGGCACAGCAACGTAGCTGGGAGTCACTGCTCCTGTGGTTGCCTTCAGGGTCCTTAGCTGTACTTCTCTGTAACTTTCTAATTTTGTCACATCAGAATCATACACGATTGTCCTCAAATAACCAGGTAACGTGGTCAATGCCCATTCTTTACTGACTGCTGTATACTTTCTTCTGACAGACGTAAATGAGTGCACCACTGAGAATGGTGGCTGTCATGACCAGTGCTGTAATACCATTGGCAGCTACCACTGCAAATGTCCAGCTGGCCAGAAACTGGAGGAAGATGGAAAATCATGTGGAGGTAATGTGTTGTACTGTGTCTCACTGCTATTAAGAGATCAGAGGAGACATTGGAAAGGAAAAGGAAATGTTAGCTTTTATCTGGAGCCAACTGAATAGCGTATACTCAGATTTGTCAAGAGTGCAGATCTTCTCATGTCTGGATTATGAAGATGAAACTGTAAGAACACTTCAAAGGGTTGGGGTTTTGTTTTCTTTTTTTTGAAAAAATGTTATCACTTAACTTGGATTGGCTGTGCCATGTTCTGATTGTGGAATTTCCATCATCAGGTTAAAAACTTGAAGAAAGTGTATATGTTTGATAGCATTTCATCTGTCTCTAAACCAAAATGGTCCTTATCAGAAAATACACATACATTTTTTTTTTGCATTTCAATCACAATTCCACAGCTACAGATTAACTGAATGAAAAAGGATTTAAAACCAGATGCTACGTAAACCCATTTGTCTTCTTCCTAAGGGAAATATAAGTCTAGTTAGTGCATTATGGGGTAAAATTTGTTCTTATGCAAAAGCTTGACTTTCTGTAGAAGCAAAATACCACATAAGCTTATGTTAGAAGACATAATGAATTATGGTCAGACTTAAAGATACACTGGTAAACACAGAGTGGGTGTAAGCACGCCCGTCTGATCTGTTGACCTGTAGTCACTACATTTCTTGCATCATCACATACTGCAAAAGGTAGAGGAGATCAGGTGTAAAGTAGCCAAGGCGTACTGTATTACAGACCAGAGCAGTTCCTTCTTGAACTCTTCTCTAACACAGGTAATGAATGTTTGCTGCCATATGCTCTTGTGTGCACTGGCTGTGTGCCTGGATTGCACCCTCCATTGCATTTCATTGCTGCACTAAGTATATCGTTGACGTTTTTTGATTATCTCAAGATGAAAGGTGCTAGGTAGGTTTTAATGAACTGTATTATCATCTTTTCACAAGAAACCATTTTCTCTGGCTTTTTCTGCTGCATAGTATCTCACAAACTCCATTCTTCCAGGATTTCATTTTATCATTGTCCCTCAACTCCTTTCTTAAGGTTTGTGCAAAGCAATGTATTTCTTGGCTGTGGTCATGTGCTTCATGCTAACTTTATAATTTATTTGGCTGCACTCCTTTTTTCACTAGAAGATGGTAGAATTATTTTCCACACCAACCTATCGTTTGATATCCAACTTGACAGTGTAATTAATCTGTAGATGGTTATTTTATTTTGATTGAAGTTTTTCATTTTGGCCTTTTGAGAGCTCAAGCCAGAAATACTATGCATGATTCACAGTTTCCTGCTACTTTACCTCAGCCTTCTCTTACCTCGTTTGGAGACTGGCTGGTAATATGCCCATGGACGAGTGTATAGGTCTGTGTGTTGATGACTACTTACTGCTTTCAGATCTGCGCAAAAGTTGTCGAAAGACTAGGTTTTTGAAAGCGGCTTCTACTCATTGTAATCCTAAATTCCTTAGTATGCAAGAATCCCGTTTCCTTTAAAATAGTTTTGTGTTAATGAGTTAGTTAAGTTACTGTTTCTTTTGCACAATTCTTCTATTCTTAAAATATACTTTAAATTCTAGTGTTTTGACATTCTTTAAAAACTCAAACAGAGCTTAAGATGTTTGATTCTTGTACTATATACTAACCAGGAATTACAGAATAATATATTATTAGCCGTTTTGAAGCTGCTTTTTGAAATCTTGAGACAAAAATGGAAACGTTCAATAAACTGAAAATGCTCCAGTCGTAGAACAAAGTGAACGTAGCAGTGACACTAATTACACCTGAACTTTTTGGAGATGATAATGATGACAAGCATATGGCTGTACTGACTTGCAAGGAGGCCAACTTCAGCCAACTTCTAGCCATCAGAAATTACAACATAAGTAATTTAGTGGTTGATTACTACATAAGGGAAAAGTCAGCTTCCAGACAAAACTCTGTGTGCTGCTGGAAGGTGCTGGTCTTTCAGGACATGACACTGAATTGGTGTTTTATTGATGCCTCTGCATTGCTCAAAGGGGTCATGTTGCAGGTGAGAGTAAAGCAGTGTCTCGTTCAGGTTAGCCAGCTTTTTTGGAGGAACAAGGCTTATAGTTGTTTTGGGTAGTTACATTCTTTCTTTCTTTCTTTATAGCATCATTGTGTTTTATGTTACCCCTTAGTCTAAACTCGAGCATTAAATAGATGGGTACTATTGTTCTGCTCCCATTATCCGTCTCATGGTTGGTTTTATTTCAGTGGTATCTCAAATGGTCAATTGGTGTACAGGTTTTTTTATAAGCCAAGGTACAAATAAGGTGTATTGTTAGACATGCGCCATGGAAGTAGTACAGATTTTATTCATAAGTCATTGTTAGTGCAAAGATTGATCCTTTTTTTCAGAAACAAACTAGAGCAACCTTCGGATAAAAAGTTAAGATGTTGTCAGGAAGTAACTGTATTTTATTTTTTTTTTAAATGGTTTTAGCTATTTGTAGCTGTTTAATGCTAAGGAAGGGAAAGTGAATAAATATTCACTAATCCAACAACATAATGAAGTGTACCGCTGATTTGATCAATAATAGCTGGGGGTTTTATGAGCAATTTTAGGAGACCCAAAGGCCTAATTCCACAGATAGAATGAACTGAGGGTGCTCAGCATCTCTGTCTTCTAGGATGTCAAACGTGCGTGCAAGACACAAGGCTCCATGAATATGAACAAGAGGACACCATAGAATAGGCACGATAATCATCATTGACTAAACCTTCCCTTTCTTGGGTGGTTCTGTGGCTGGTTAGAGCCACATGGGGAAGGGGATCGAGCAGCAGAGCCTGGGACAGCCCATGCTGCGGGGTCTGTACTCCTTCCGAGGCCTGTAAGGATCTTTTCTGACTAATTGGGGACTCTTATGGCAGGATGTATCATTCAGAGTTACGTGGTATGTAGTCTTACTTCGCTTCAGCGAGGGATGCGTACATCAAGAGGCAAATTGTAGTAAGGTGAAGGCATGTGCATCTATATAGATGCCAGCCAGAGAGGTGAACCAATTAGCCTTTCAAAACTAATTATCTACATGTTGTACTGCAGATTTTACTCTCCAGTGTTCACAGACAGAACTTCAGTTTTCTTATCTGACAGAGAAATATTTTCTGGCAGATAGTCGCCTAGGCATTACAGATTTTGACAGAAGGCTCATGCTTACCTCTCGCTCTTCATGTGTCTGATGGAAATTAATGATGAGAAAGGATTTGGGTTTAAATCACTGCACATATAATACAACAGCTTAATATTTGGCATTTACCAGTGTATGACTGTCAGCCTGATTCTGTGCCCTATGCATCTGCACCAGCGTTCAGTGTTTCGGGGGCAGTCTGATCAGTGTCCGTGGGTGGATTTGCTCAGAAAGCTGTAACCTGGTCTGAGGAAGGGAGAAGAAATCTGCATGTGTGCAATACCTCCTTATTTATTAAGCAGAGGTGCCACTGACTTCTTGTGTCAGTGAGATACGCTGCGAGATGTACAGATATTCTCATTTAATATTTCATACTAACGCTTAACAATTCTACTCAAACATCACAAAAAGCAGAAGTGATATTTTCTGGACATAAATACCGTTTTATAACTCAATTATTGGCACAAGTCCAGATCTGTAAGGGATGCTGAGGCTACCGCTACAAAAGCGTGTTTTCACACATGAATAAGTTCCAGAAGTCAAATAAAAAAAGGTCGTGACCTTATGTTAACCTTCTTTGCTAAACTGTCATTTCTTATTTACATTATTGTGCTCTCGTCTGTCAAGGCAACTGAAGGAAGTTAGAGACAAATGAAGTCCTATGATTAGCTGTTGATGAAAAGAAGCTTTTATTTTACTGATTAGAGTAATACTGCAATCACTGCAACCCTGTCCCTGGGGGTTTTGGTCAAACCTCAGAGCCCTGGCAGGTTTGCTGACCTTTGCCAGAGGGACTTTCAGAGCAGCTGCGACCAGAGCCAGTGTGTGACTTTGCAAGGCCACCGCTGTTTACCCCAGTAATGTAATAGTCACCAGTGTCACTGATTTAGCCTGATCCCAGGTCGGATGGGAACTCTCCAAACACTGTTGCCACGGAAGAGTTAATAGCTGGGCTAAAAGGAATACCGAGGGATTTGTCCAAGAGCTAGAAAGTGTTTATTAACATGACCTCAGCATTTATTTAGTCTGTAAGGTTTGAGGTGTAACTTATTCTTGTCAAACTGTTTTTTGTCAAAGAGAACAAACATGCTAATTCTGCATTTGGACTGTTTTCCTTGCCCAACAAATCAATGCGCCAGGCTTCTGCCACGTCCTGTGAAAAAAACCTGAAGGACATAATACCGTGCACCTCTAGGGAAATGCCAAGGAGCTTTTAAATTAATTAATTTATTTTTTAATAGAACAGGAGAAATTGTTCCACTAGAGGGATGCAGGACGCTTTTTCATTGTCCTGTCTGAGAAAGTTGCATTTGACTCATAACACTATGGCATGCCGTGACAGAGAGTTAGTTATTTTCAGGAACACTTCAGTAGAAGGAGAATAAGGAAAATAAATTCTATTTTACGAGAAACAAACAAACAACAAAACCCCATTTCTGATTACAGGTGCAACAAGTACCACTCCACATGAACTCAAATCTTAGAGCAATGGAGTGAAGACAGTCCTAGATGAGGTGAAGCCACCCAGCCTTCTTCAGCTTTCTCCATTTCAAGACCTTGTCTTGAGATATGGAAATAAAACCAGTTGCAGGAATTGTATCAAAATTATCCAGTTATTTGTAACTGAATTACCATGCCCACCTAATGTCCAACTTGGAGAATTAGGGGAACGGACAACTCCATCTTGTGACCTTAAGAGACCCTGGGTAAATAAACAGTCTTGGTAACTAAGATATTTCAATGTATTGGGTTTTTACAGCAATTCAAAAGGGAAGAGAAAAAGAATAGGCAAGATAAAAAGAATTGTGAGAGAAAAGAGGACAAAACCTAATTTCTCATATTTCCAACCCCGTCATTAGCTGCCCTTGGGTACCCTGGGACTCCAACATGGGTTCTTACAGCTAAGTCAGAAAATTCCAAGTATTTAAGTTTCAAAATATAAAAAAGCTGTGAAGCACTCTGTCAGAGGCCAAAGAATAAACATTTTCTTTTCCATTAGTTTGGAAATCCAGCATACTGGTAGATGTCTGATCATTTTAAGGGAATTCAACAAGAAGCAATACCTGTTTTTACATTTAAATACTGTTTATTTACGGTTACTCCTACCTGTCAAGTCAGTATCTTTAGTCACAAATAAAAAGCATAATTACTGCTTTTGATTTCAGATCCCAGTTGATAAAAATCATGGTTCCCTTACTCCTCTTATAGAGGGAAATATATTAACTAAGATTAAGGATTAATTGTGCATTTTAAACACTATTTAGCATTATGCAGGCAGACTTCCATGTTTTTTTGGAGACTATTGGATTTAGGCAGGAGAACTGCATGGTGTTTGTGCATGGCTGCAGAGAAGATCTGGGCAGAAACTATGGAAGACATTCATAGCTACATTTGCAAACTTTATTGGAAATGTAATTTTATTTCTACTCCTGAGTAATTCTTTTTGAAATTCCTGATTCTCATTTTTAAGCATTTGTCTCTGGCTCTTGAGAAGAAATGAAGGCTGGAGATCATTTGTCTGACCTTTCTTATGCACTCCTGTGCTGCATTCGGAGCCAGCTGGGATCAATAGCTGTGAGAAACTGTTGCACTCTCCTAGGCAAATAGTGTCATCTTTCTGCATTTATCTCTTTGTGGTGGTACTACAGCAAAAAATGCGCTCAAAATAAGTAGTAAAAATTACAACAGATTCATACCAAAGGTAACATTAACTGTAGGTTATTGGACTTTTTAAATGAATTACCTGAATCCTGATTAATGGCAAGTCCAAGGCAGGCAGGAACCTGAGCTGAATTTCAGCGGGCTCATTTCAGGCTTGCAGTGGCTGTCAGCACGTAGCGAATGCCACGGGTTGGTTTGGTCAGTCCCCTCTCATTTTGTGCGCCCTCCCAAGCCTAATCCACTCAATTACACGCTGGGGACACGTGAACCCTTTCAATCTTATTAAAATGTATCATATACTAAACTCAGCAAAATCACAGTCATTTTGTCTGACCTGTTTTTCTTCAATCAGGGAAGGGTAGCAGCATCACTCGGGCCAGAACAGACACTTCCAACCTATTTTTTGAGCACTTATGTGGCAGTCTTGGCCGAGAAAAGCATCTGATGCTCTGATAATTGATTTATTTTTGAATTTTAATTGCACTTCTTTTGGTTTTCCTGATTCATGGTTGACTATTGCTAAAGTCTCCCCACTCCTCTCTTACACACTGAACAAAGACGGCTGTGAGCTAAACTACATAATTTCTCACATCTGATATCTCTCGGGGTAGATGAACTAACAGTTATGACAGCTTCCTCCAAAGTGAATATCGCAATTGAAGAGTGAGCTCGTTTATCCTGGATGCATGTTTTTATTGATTGGAGCTGAGGAGAGGCACAGTCAGTTTTCAGTCACTTTTTAAGCAGAAGTTTTATGCAGACCAGTTGGGTAGAAACGACTGTTGTCAGGAGTGAAATCCTAATCCAAGGTTCCAAAGCAACAGCTGAAGGAGTCCTACCTGCATTTGCAGCCTTGGCTCTCAGGGCAGAATGAGGACCACTCATATTTCAAGAATTCAATGATTATTTCAAGATAATCTTGGTAAATCCCTTTCTTCCATGGGGGATAAAAATATCTTTTTTTCCATGGAGGTTTTTTTAGTGTCTAGAGTTTTCTCTTTGAATGCTTAATTCATCTGCAGCATTTTAATAGCAGCCTTTTGCATAAACAGACCCTACAATTAGCAGTTTAATTTTCAGGTTATGTAAGGTTTACACAGGGTTGGGTATAGTGCAGCTTATTGGCGTGTCATGTGTTTCCTGCAGCACATCTTCTGCTGTGTTCCAAAGCAGCGTGTTTTTTAAAAAACACAGTGTTATTCATAAACCACAGAAAACTGGCTCCCCGTTCTGCATTTCAGTTATCAGATGAATTATTGATCACTGATCTGACACAGCCTGAAAGGGAAAATCGTTTCTAGATGTCACAGGCCCCCCAGGTAACAACAAACAAAGAGTCCCATCTCTATGGCGTCTGCTGGTCTAGTCCATATGGTGCTTGAAAGCTCACCGTGCGTCACAGCTGATTATAGACTCAGCACATGGGCTGCTTCCCCAAGACTTCCAGCTCCTGTGTCTTCCTCCGGGATCTGAAAAGCCTCACATGGGCTCTACCAGCTGGAAGTAAATACTAAGTGGGAGCCGTAACTTGCTATTATCTTTGGAAAGGAGTGGTTGTGTAAAGTGCAGGGAGAATGAAGGAATCCCTTTCATGGGTTTTCTGCTTGTGACTCCGGGTCTTGCAATTGTGAGTTTGTGCAGGAAGTTGGGCATGAGCAAACATACTGGCCTGAAAAATTTTCTTTGTCCAAACTGCTCGATGCATAAAGCTTTAGTGATCAGCTTTGGACAATGAAAACTTCTAAGGTTTGGAAATATTACAGTATTTGCTATACCACTTAGGGATTTAATGTTGTTTAATTAATGCAAGAGCTTTGAATAGTTAGATGAAGAGCACTGTATAACTATATGAAAAGGCTATTATTGTCCAGACAAAATATAATATTTAGAAATAATATGACAAAAATGATAGACTGCAGTACAGACATGTTTTGAGATATTTCTGGGGCTCTGATTAGTTTATATTAGCTAGTTTCTAGCATTTATGACTACCACTGAAAGGCAGGCTATGGAGAATGTTAACATTCCAGTGGGCTGATTGACAATAATTAGTTTATTTTAAAGGAAAGGAAAGAAGCATGGTATTGTTGCAGTTGACTAATGTGAATTAAAAGCTAGGTAATCTTTTCCGCAATTACAGAGATACAATGATTGCCATTGTCAGAGAAGAAAATACACTCGTACTTTTAAGAATCATTGTGTAGGGAGAGCTTTGCAAGCCTGAAATTGAAGCTCTGGTCATGGTCTCCAAAATTACTGTTAGTAGTAATTTTATGCAGAAGCAAGACTTTTGAATACTTAAATTATAGCTTGTTTGTAGCAAGGTATTTACCAGCAAATATAAGCATCTTATAAACAGCACATGAGTCATTTTGGTGTTCATTTTGAGCACATCGAAAATGTAAATTGCAACTGAATTATTCTTGTGTAGAGAGGCAAGGCTCGGAAACCTTCAATTCATACTTTAAATGGAAATTATGAGAGGAAAAATGTGCACATTTGCCTTTCAGTGGAGGGTATTGTGCAGGGTAACTACTGCTTTTTCTATAGCTTTGCCTGCAGGCTACGTAAACAAGGACTAATGGCAGGTACAGAGATAGGAAGAAGTACGACTGAGTGGTGTTTATATTCCTCTTTAGAAGCATTTAATACCAGTCTTCCCTGGGACAACTAATAGAAATCCCTTGTTTTACTGAAATGCCTGTGGATTTTACAAGCCATCTGATATATCCTTAAAAAGCTTTAAAACAATTTGTGATAAAATCTAAACCAAACAGAAATCTGTCAGCTTCTCTGTTCAAAGCATTGGCCCAAAGGAAGCGATCCAGACATGACTGTCAGCAATATAGCAACTGCTGGGAGGGCTACAGTTCATTATTAAAAGATCAGTAGTTTGATCAACATCATATTGGATTACTCAAACTTCAATTACATGAGTACCTCAGGGCTTTAGCTGGGATTTATTAGAAGACCAACTTGAAATAAACCTGCCGTGTTGCATACCGGATCTTTGAAAGACCCACCTGAGAACCTTGCTAACAATTACTATCCCAAAAGAGACTCAATGTCAGCCAAGGAGTTCAAAACCAGCTAATGAAAATGGAGCAATCAAATGATTAATTTGATGTCATTTTTAATCTAGGGAAGAAGAAAAAAAGGGGTGGGGGGGGGAATATCTTCTGTGCCTGGTGACATTGTTCATTAGGATCCATTCTGGAAGTTGGTATGGACAGCTTTGGGATGTGTTAATGCCACTTCTCTCTTTTTGTGGTTGAATCTCTGCAGAGTCGCGACTAATATATGTCATAAGGAAGCAGAGCAAGAAAATCTGTGTAACATGCTGTCTTTTGCTCACTGACGGTTTATGTTGCAGATCGGCCTGGAGTTGCGATAGCTTCAGTGAGGGATTGACGCTTGTTGCGGCTTCTTGAGAAGCCGCCTTACGAACTAGCAGCTGTAGAGCAACATCAGTGAGCCAGTTTTTACAGAAATGGAGTGGATTGTGCTGTGGTCTCGTCTAGGTGATATTGGCAGAGAGATGGACTTTGGTGGCTGAATGGTGTTGTCCCTCCCTGTTTTCCTAGTCCTGCACAGTCTTGTCACTGCAAGCACAGTGCCAGCATTGCATGCGTTTCATGTGTTGAAGAATACAGTTCTGACTGGTGATTGCTCCTCCCAAACCAATTATTCCCAACATTGGCTTATGTTCAAGTCAGTTTGCGAGATGAGTCTATCCATGTGATGTCTTAAAGCTTTTTACCAACCCAAGTAGGACATTTGTCACAAATAGCATTCATGTTTCCGACCAGCAGAGTGTATGTACTGTAAGCTGGAAACATCAAATTATGAAGGTATTTGCATTATTATCATTTTCTTTTGCGTATTTTACCTACTGTGTGTGGAAAAGACATTTCTCTATACATTCTGCTGTAGTAAAACACTTACTGAGCTCAGCAAGTGGGCATTAATATTGCTGCTAACACAAACCAGATGTTCTCATCAGATCAGTCATTTCTCTGTTTTTATTCCATAACTGTTTTTTCAAACTGTCATATCCTGCCGAGAGAAGATGCTGATGGCCCAACATATAAACCTCCTTAGTACGTCTCAGATTTGAATCTGCGCAAGGAGTTTGGGCTGTATCATGCTGTCGCTTATTAAGTACATCTCCTCATAGAGATCCTTTCCTCCTTTGCCACCCTCCTACCTCCCAGTATGGCCTAACTGAATTGTGCTGAGGAACTGTATTTAAAAATTGATGGCCCCATAACAAATTTTCCATCTGCTATTCTGCCGCACATCAGAAAAACTTGCAGGAGCATTGCAGTGAAGCTGCTGATGCTAGTGATCTCAAAGCCTTTCTCCTAAGCAGAAATTACATAAAACTTTAATTATTGTGTTTCAGCCCACACTGCTGCGGTGCACAGGCAAAATGTCCTCTTCCAACTTCACTGTTTATAGTCGGTACATTCACTTCTTTTCTACAGGAAACACTAAAATTAATGAGGCTGTTTTCTTCAGTATATAAACATTTTTGAAGATCATGAGTTACGTGTTTGTCTGGATTGTCATTCTTCAGATTGTACTCCCTTGTTATTTCATGTGGTCATTCACTTACCCTGGCACTAGTTTTCCACTGAGAGTTTATGTCCACCTGTGTGGATTTCAATATGGATGTGAATTGGAGTCATGAAGGGTGTACAGTTGCCAAAACATCTATTAGTATAACCCCACTGTGAAGGCTGGTAACCTTATCAGTCTTCCTTTTTGACTTTACTTTGCTGAGATGCTGTGTACTACTCTGAGATTCAGAAATGGATCATTCTTTTTTGTTCTAAAGACTCAGAGTGGAGAAAAACGTACAGATCTGCTTTGTGAAAAGATGGAGAAAAGTATTTCTTGGCTGTATGAAAACGTCACGTTGTTGACTGAGGTTGGTCCATGAAATTATCATGTTCCTTTAAATTCTATACCCTGATTTTCTTGCAAATTATCTGGCCTTGATAATTGCTTAAAACCCATATATATATATATGTATATGTCTGTGTGTGTATATTTAATGAAGAATGCCTTGAAACTCTTAATTAGGGCTGCTTGACTCCAAAGCAGTTTACATATCACAGGCTTACACAGCTATCAAACAGATGCTTCTCCTTTTTTTCATTCAACTGACATTTTCATTTTCTCTGCATATTTTGAGGACTGAGCAGTGATGTGTTTTGACTCCTGAGGCTACAGACGATATCAAAATGAGGATTAGAAATGAAGCTTTACCTGTCAATTAAGTTGTTAAGCTTGTCCTCCACAGCATCTACACTTTCAAATGGCCTGTTTATTGAATTTGAAATAGTTTTCATTCTTGACCTTGTTTAAATTGAATGGACAGTTCTAATTATAATCTTCAGAGTTTTCAACTGCAACATATGGTTTGCATATAGAATTGTGGATGAGGGGCTCTTGGCTGTTTATTGAGCTAAACCCCTGTTAAATATCTCGGGAGAGATTGGCATGTCAGGCATTGAAAGTAAGCAGAAATCGGCAGTATAGATATTGGCCATTTTTGTCTGTTCACATCACTCTGTCCAGGAGATCTGTTCTTGAGGGACATCTGAGAAATGAACTATGATTGTGGGATCCAGTCATTGGTGAGGATCAAGTCACCACTTTCAAGGGTTCTATTGTGCCAGTCTTCACATGAAAGCAATATTTAAAAAAAAAAAAAAAAAAAAAAGTAAAAAAGAAAAAAGTTCTAGAGCATCTTTTTCCCTGATATATTTCTCCCCTGGCCGGCAATGAATTCAAATTAACAGGCTCTTTGGCAAATCAATGTCGTTCTTTCAAATCATTTGTGGCCCCCTCTAATAGGGTTGCATGGCATCTCACAGCAATTTATTAATGTATTTATTCTGCAATAAGGCTAGTGACAGATCAGGAAATTAAATCCAGGCCTTTAAGACTTGATCGGGTGGATTGGCCCTTCCAGTGCTTATAGAAGTCTCCCCAAAAGTGGATTGTGGGGCAGCTTGCACTGGGCATGTGTGCTGGAAGCAGCTTTCTGCCGCTGCTCCATGAATCTCCCCAAAAAGCCATACCTCAGAGATGCTTCTGTCCTCTTCCCTCCTTGAAGGCAGTCATCGGGAAATGCATCTCCCTTCAGACCTGGACATAAATATTTATTACCTAACACAGACATAGTCCTGTAGATGACTCTGCTGTTCAGCATTTCACAGTGGCATGGTCTCTGTCCTTTGGTGTTCTCAGTATAAAAACAGATAAACCAGGAGTGAGAGAAAGAAAACTTGACCTAGACACAACTAGAAGGCTTTGAAGCTGCCTGGAAAAACATCTGAAATCTAGGGCAAGGTACCAACTACAGGGTAGAAAATTCCTTTCCACAATGTGACCAAATCACTGGGGAGGTCTAAAGGAAGGTGACAGACTGAAAGACAGTGGATCTGGTACAAAAAGCTTTGGTTTTTTAATAACCATCAATTTTTAGGGGAAGGTGAACAATCGGATGACTTGGAAAGTCTGTTTGTGCCTGGCTAATTGGCTAGCCCTGCCGAAACAGGTGCTGGTTAAAGCTGCTTTGTCCTTAATCCTGGGTAAAGAAGAAACATAGTGGAAAACTCACTGCCCTAACAAGGGTTCTCTTTCGTTGTGGAGTCGGTTTGCAGGGACTAAATTGGGTAAGGAATCTCTTACCTATGCCTTTTAACCAACCTCTTACCAGATGTGACATGCTCCTTTCAGTATGGTTTGCTTGAAGCTATCCCATTAATTAATTTTGTTGTAGGAGGCTTGCCTCAGACACCTGTGACTTACTGAAATTTAAGTAAGCTTCAGCAGTGATTGGAGCTAACCTGGGTGACTTTGAACCGGACCAGACAATGGATGCTCATATAATCCATCGGAGGGGCCAGGAAAGGGCAGAAACAAATGGCTGAGGAGCAAAAATAAAAGCCTAGGAGCGCTAACAGTTCAAAATGACCCAGCTGGCTCTGCAGGAGCACATTTATCTATGCTGAAAGCTGTTTTAGGAAGGTGTTTTAACATCAGGTTCTAGTAGACCACTCAAAAGAGCTTGTAGCATATTTATGGTTTTTTGTG
This sequence comes from Pandion haliaetus, assembly GCA_013401275.1. Classification (NCBI taxonomy): domain Eukaryota; kingdom Metazoa; phylum Chordata; class Aves; order Accipitriformes; family Pandionidae; genus Pandion; species Pandion haliaetus. The sequence continues at coordinate 165,010 of VYZV01007829.1, read as the reverse complement.
AAGCATCAAAAAGCCCTAGACTAGGGGTTTTGCAATTTAAAATCTCACAGCTATCAAAACCAGCTCTTCTGCCTCTTTACTGCTCGATTTGGTTCAATGAAACAGAAATATGTTTTTTATTAATACAAACAGAAATTTTGCTTTTTCTTGTTGAATTTTAGGCTTTGATTTTGACCAGACTTTAAACTTGTATTTTTCTTCCCAGAGTCAATACTAATGTCAAACTTCCTTCATTGTGGAAAAAAATGGACAAATATTTTTCTAGCAACAGGAGTTTCAAAATTCCTCCAATCAAACTTTCAAACCCTGAAAACCGCTTTAGTGTTAGTAAAACAGGAGAGATCCTTTTAAAAACTTCTGCTGCAAGAGCAATTTATGTCATAAACATAATTATGTCATATGAATCCGTCATAAATTTATCTATTTATAGCAATAGTGGGTCTTATTTTATGTTTCACTTTTATAAAAGTAATTTCTGACTTTTGTGATCAGCTTATGAATGGCTGGGAAGAAGCCTGTTTCCCTTCCTTCCCTTAAGTATATAAATTATTTAATTTAGAAACACACTAAATTAATGTGTAAAATCCGCCATGTAAATTAGTGGGGAAAGACCATATGATATTTTCACTTCATAACTTGTGTGAGGTTTAAACATCCTTTGGAATATATAAAAGAGACTAATCACAGTGCCGTTACAAATAACAGAAGGGAAAGCACTGTCATACATCTTTGTTGATTTTTAAATACCATGTTAAATAACAAACAATAAGGGAGTTTTCATGTCAGATGTAGTAAATGATCTACAGCTGAAGAGACTAGGAGAGCTAGTCAGGGCAAGGGAGTGGTAAGCCAGTTTTTTGTTAATTTATCTCCAAATAAATGTTTGATTTGAACAGTGTATCCACTTGCGGTAGTTTAAAATACAGCCACTTAAGATTTCTCGTTGTGGTTCTTTACATAAGACCCAGTCTTCCCTTCCTTGTTTCTTTATCACCATCGTTACTGACTAATCCTCACAATATTGTGTGGGGAGCAATGACGCACAGAGCTCCCTGGGTAAAGAAGAGCCAAAACCCTGATTTTACTGAATTTTAGGATAATGCTGCTAAGAGTAGACTGTGCTTCCTTTTTCTGGTCATGATTTTTTGATAAATAATTACTATAATTATTTTTAATTATAATCTGACTTTCAAACCATCAGCATAAACCATTCTCTAAATAAATGCAGGTAGGGTTTTGTGTTTCCCTGCGTCTGCTGGTTTCATCCTTTCTGCAGTGAGCTGGGGGGATTGTGGTTAGTGGAAAATGGAAACGTGCGTGTGTCATTTATTCCAATTTTATGTAGTATTTTTTAGGCATCTGGTAAAAAGGGTGTACTCATGCTTCTGTGAAAGTCATTTGGGCCAGATCCGCAGATGGTATTGTGGTGTTTCGGGTCTCTGCGTGCAGGCGATTTTTCTAGCATGTACCCAGAATATGTTTCTTACATCAGCTCCCAGCTGGACAGAAATCTTTTCATCCATCTCAAGCCTCTGGTGTTTGTGGGGTGGGTGATGCTCACAACTGTTCGGTCTCTGCCTCACTTCATGTTGTTCTTTACTTGCCAAAGTAATGAGTTTTTGCCAAAACTAAAAATAAATAAATAAATATATAGATATATAAAAAGAATATTCTCAAATGATGAGGTCCCTACTGTCCAGTTCTGGTTTCTCTCTCCAGCAGTTCCTGGGCACTGTGAAGAGGAAATTTCTTCTCTGCTTGTCTATCAGAAAGCATTGGCTTCAAACAGATATCAATCTGTGCATGTTTTTACAGTCAAGGGACAGAAAGCCTGTTCAGTTGTCACCCAGAAGAAATGCCATTGGCTCTGTGAAGCTAGCTGAGAGGTAAACCTTGCTCTGTCACCCTGTCCCTGCTTAGATCTCACATGGTGCTCTTGACAAAGTGCCCTTGATGTGGATGCCATCCCTGGGATACCCTTGGCACATCATCTCTCTTTCTGTTCAGGATTCTCAAAATGTTTGTGCTGTCATTGGCTTGGCCAGCCCAAAGAAGGGAACCCAGGTCTGCAGTAAAGGCTGTATTTTAAATAACCTTATACCTTTCCTTTTACTGAAAATGTGCAAGTGGGAAAAGCGTGCAGTAAACTTAATATTAGAAGACCGTTTCATCTTGTACTTTCAAAGCAGCTGCACACACGTGCACAGAAGGCATGTGAAAAGTGATAAAAGTTGCAAATAATGACCTTGTGAAGAATGCAGGGCTTTAAAAATGAAATTGAATTAGAAGGATAAGCAGGCTTGCCTTTCAGTATTTCTGCAGGCACTTTGAGATGTGAAGTGGCCATTTTCCTACACCAGAGCCCAAATATGTGCATATGTCTACAGAGGGTCATGGATGCATCATTGCAGACCTATGGGAGAGCGGGTGATGCATTAATCGTGGGAGTAGTCCCTGCAGAAATTTCTAGACAGGTTCCTTGGTAAAAAAAGGATTTAAAAGCAAAGAGGACTTAGGATTGCATGAAGTGCCTGTCCAGTGGTTAAAACAGGGACAAACATTTCTAGGTCCCTTTGGAGGCCCGTGACCGTTCAGGTATTTGTTATCTGCGGGTTTAAGGATGTACCCGCTTTGCAGTATAAGCACAAGTGCCTTTGGCAACACCAGCTCCTCTCTGTTCGGAGGTGTGGGAGTTGTGGCTGCAGCCTGCTCTTGACCTGCAAGCGGTACTGGGGTGTTGCAAGTGGAGAACTTGGGAGAACTGGGAGTTGAAAAACCGTCCGCTTGGTCATAACTGTCTTGTACAATATGGCCAGAAAAGAGAGGAAAGATCATAAAAATAGAGAGGATACTGCAAACGCTCAGCCCTACTGCCGTCAGAACTCGGTTGTTTTTTCTTTTAGGGTTTAGTTTTGCACGTTGTTTACGTTTCTTAATGGTTTAAAAAGCTAAGCTGTTTGTTAGTAGGGATCTGGCAACATCTTGCTTTTTTTTTTTTCTTCTTTATAAAAACATGATTGCAGGTTCACTAATTATCTGTGTTTAACACTGCTGTCAGTTTATTTTTAAGGAACTGATTGATCATAGCTGTTCCTAAACATTTTAGTAACAGTATGAAAAAAGCCACTGATGTGATGACCCTGAATTCCAAACAAGCAATCACACAGCTCTGTATTTAAACAGGTTTTGGGCAGGGAAATCGGACTGTTGCCAGGGTGACCCGTCAAAGCAACTGGGGACAAACTTCCTTGAAGATTAGCAGAGCCCCCATTCAGGGGTAAGGAGGACTTCAAGATCTGTAACTTCATCAGTAGGATCTGCCCTTGGAAAGGGCACGGTGCTAGCAGCGGGTTGTGTATTTGTACACCGCATCCTCTTTTCCCATGTTCGGGACTGGAGATGTTCATCCTCTCGGGATGGAGGGAAGGTCAGTGTGCAGTCACGATGTGCAGAGCTCAGTCGTAATGCACAGACCTCAGAAGAAAAAAGAGCTAAAAAAGGTGCATGTCATGGTGGCTAAAGTAATTTACATCCTGGAAACACATAGGATTGACTTCTAGCTTGTATGACTGACCACAGGGTTATCCCTGCCAGCTTGTTCCCAATTAAAAGTGGATAAAGAGGGACACAATCCCTGTACGTCGTGGGATACGTGCTGCGTACAGACAGCATGGAAAGCAGAGATGCCTTCAGTGGGAAATCCCACTAAAGTGCATCTCTGTTGAAATCTTTGATGGGTGAAGAGGAGAATATGCACATACTGACTCTGCTCTATTCACCCAGCAGCATAATGCCCTTTGCAATATAGCCTAGGGACAGCACCCTGTTCTCATTTCGCTTCTTGCCTCTCATCTCAGCGGATTGCTCTCCTGTTTTGTGGGAATGCACGGTCTGACTTGTGATAAGCAAGCCATAAATGGCTTGAAATTCAGGTTATTCAGATAAGCATCCTAAATTGTAACTATAGTTAAAGTTGAGCACATAGGTGTTTCAGTTTGATCCGCAGTGGAAACTAATACAAATTTAATTATAGGGTATTTTTAAACTGATGCAATCTTCCACAGTCCCATAATATTCTAGAATTCCAATAGAAGGACTTTATGTTTCTAGAATATTTTTAGTATTTTTATAACTTTGTCATTCTAGAATAATTTTATATTTCTATAATTATTCCCATGTAGAAAAAGAAATGGCTACTTCTGTATCTATAACAGCATAAGCTGTTGTTTTCCTGGTATAGATGTCCTTTACTAGTATAGCAATTTAAATATAAAAGTCTAAATAGGTTAGAGTTTTAAAACTTCCAAGTGGAGTTCAAGCATTTAGATTAGTGTCTACTTTGCAGACTGCTCCCCAGACAAAATAATTAAGGCATTTTTCTTCTGTAGCTGGGGGCAAAGTTGTTTCCTGGCCTTGAGATGTAGGAGACATTCAAAGGCGACTGTGCATTGCATTTTTCTTGATTATATCTGTAGTATGTGAAGGAATCTTTCAACATATAATCCTTAAAATATTGAACTTGCAGAGAAAGCCTGAGACTAGAAGGGATCGTCTGTCATCAAACTTGCCACTCACATGGCATCCTGGGAAGACGGTCGTGGAGTTGTGTTGCAGGCTCGTTGATCTCGCCCCTGGTTTTTCCCCACTTGCTGCAGGGAGTCTTGGGGTGGGGTTAGGTATAGCTTGTATATACAAGTATTTTAGAGTTTTTTATTTTTCATTTAATTATGTTGCCTTTCAGCAATATAATTGCCTTATGGCCTTTTGGGATGTGCCAGCACAAGGGAAATGCCATTGAAAGAAGAGCTGCAGCGTGTGCTGGAGCTGCTGGGTGTGGAGCTTCCCCGTAAACTAAGTCACTTCTTTAAACGTTCAAATAGAGGCTAACAAATGGAGCTAACTCCAAGTGCTCATTTTTATTAGCTGGACTATTTTTACTCCTTTGTAAGTGCTGATATCCTAAGTTAAAACTGTATTTGGTATATTCGAGAAATTCTGCAGCTGATTGTAGCGTATAAAATTAATATATTGAAGCTCCCAGTATTTGAGTTTATTGATGTATAAATACTAGAACGTGCTGTACTATATAGTTCAGCTGCTTCCTTGTTATATTTTTCTGAGCCTTTTTGCTTATTTTATTTCTGTGATACTCAAGGCAAATAGTTTCCTGGTTTTGATTTCATCCTGGCATTTTTCAGCAGGCTATTTCTTAACAGTATAGAATTCAACAAGATGAGTAACATTTTCTGTTTACTGTACGTTAAAAAAAGCAAAACTTCTGTTTAAAAAAAGAGTGTTCCAGATGTCTCCAGGCAGTAGGAAATGTATGTAGTATACAGTCTAATAGAACAGCAAATATAGCAGAAGGATTAAAAAGTGGCGCACGTTAGCAAATGGTCTGAATTTAAACACTAGTCAACACCAGGACTTCATTTTAGGTGAGTGAAATTCACATGTCAAGTATTAAAATTCAACTTTATAAATACATTTCGTTAGGACCAGGACTTTTTGCATTTCCAAATTATCTTTAAAACTTCCTTTTTCATTTAATTTTTATTAGATTTTCTAAACTGGAATAAACATAAAAGCATAAAAAAAATGTAAACCATGAAAGCTAAATGCAAAGCAGATACATCAACAGCCAAAATATGAAAGCCAGACCCCTTGTTCCTCAAGAGCAATATGGGGGGGGGGGGGAAGTGTCTTTGTGTTGCTGCGTTCTGGTCTGCTGCTGGCTTGTTTCCCCACAGCAGCAATTGCAGACTTGCCTCTTGTTGCAGCCACTCTTATTTCTTTAAATCCCAGCCTACTCATCCACACCCGCTTGGGTGGGTAAATCCCTTAGATGATTTGAGAACATGATCTAAAGAGCAATTAAATCAATGGGAGTCTTTAATGTTGATGGGGGGGGTCTTTATAGATGTCTGTTGCAGGAGGGAGGTTTGGCTTCGTTCGGCTAGAGGAGAGTGTGTTTGGTGGTCAGGATAATTTGGTACCAGCCTCGCTCCTGGGTGAGATGGAGGGAGGTGGAGTTGCCGTCCCTGGGAGCTGTTAAGGAAAGGACAGACAAATTCTAGGCAAACATCTACCAGGTGAAGTGTTGTCAGGGAATGGGCTAACTGACCCTTATTTCCAATGACTCCTGTGTCGATTTTTAAGGTAATGATGTCAACATGCCAATCAGATGCTTTTTACAGTAGCCCAGTGTTGCTGATAAGGTGCAGAAACTGCTTACATGGTACTTTTGAAAATTCAGTTTTGTGGATCTGTTTTAAACCTTCACCTGTTTACTTAAACTGTTCTTGATCTTTTTCATCCATCATTGTCCATCATTTTCAGATGAGACATCACAGCAGCATTCTCAAGCTGGTTTAATGCTAGTTTCCCTCTTCATTTGACTGAACATAATCCCCTAAAATGTGAAATATGGAAAGATACCTGCTTAGGTTTGAAGAAGGTATCATCAGGAAATACCATCATTTTTCTGGGAGATCATCTGAGAATATGCTATGGAAAGTTCAGGTGAACGCAAGGAAGCCCAAAGGGGTGACAAGAGTCACAGAAAACATGGCACAAAATCACCATTCTTTTCAACTGTAATGTTCTGCTCTCTGTGTATTCAGTGGTTGAAAATGTAATGTTGATTGAGAGCAGGGGCTCTGCTCTTGCATGGCTTTTTTCCATTTATGTCAGTTGTACCCTCAAGAGTACCTGCTAATAGGATTAAAGGCCTGATACAAGAGGAAGTCTTCATACAGCAAATTTTTACAAAAGCCAAAAGTTTGGCCAATGACACCTACGAGCTCAAATGTGTTACTTTACCCTAATTCTTTCCCTGTATTTTTCTCTTGGCCCCAAGGAAGCAGCTGTGTCACAGATCACTCTAATTACAAGGGCTTCAGAAGTAGAGACTACAGAGGCAGTGCCTGTGGGAACATTGAAAAACACCATAAAATTTCAATTTTCTTTGCTCTGTTTACAGTGCAGAAATGAAGTAAACAAAAACCCAGTCTGAGTGTAATGGTTGCATTATGTATGAGCTACGTGCCATCCAGGAGAACCAGGGTATGCCTTTGCTGAGGCTGTCTTGTAATTCTTGTCATCTGCTTTCCTTCTCTAGACGTGGATGAGTGTGCGGTGGTGAATGGTGGCTGCCAGCAAGGCTGTGTCAACACGCATGGCTCCTTCCACTGCCAGTGCCGGGCGGGATACAGGCTCCATGCTGATGGGCGCACTTGCATAGGTAAGTAAATATTAACAAGCACTTCACATACTTCAAGACATGGGTTGTTTTTTTCTGCTAAACCTGTCTCTGCATAAGTGCAAAGGTTTGTAGACTTCCCCAGTCTGAGTTTTGCCTAATTCACGAAGGATGTCAGTATCCCTTCCAGTTCGAGTAGTTTGTAAGAATTCAGGTGTTTCCAAATTTGTTCCTATTTTGAGAACAAAGTGGTGATGGTGTCCCGTGTTTCTGTGATGCAATCCTGTGAAAATTTCTTTTCTTTTGCAGCAGGCATTAAAGAAATAGGTGATCTTCATTTCCAGTGAAAATGTTTTTTCCAATTCTGAGCATTTTTCTTTTGTGTCACATCCCTCTCCAAGTTCCAGTCATGCCCTGGGCTTTTCTGCCCCCATTACTCTTCCTCTTACTTAGTCTTTTTGCCTGTTTTTTATGAAGAGGTACGAGCAACAGATAGTGAATCTCCTGCCCATGAGCGTTTGGCAGAATGCTGCTCTTCCAGCCGAGCCATGCCAAAGTGCAGTGTGTGTGTTCAATGATGAAGACAAAATAAAAGCTTGTGATTGCCACCCTGAAGTTGGATTTAACCTTACAGTAGATGACCATCTCAGTCAGACTGCCCAGACTGGGACCCAATAGACTTTCCCAGGTGGTGGCATGAGCAGAGACAGAAGGATATCATCAACTGGGTTGAGGGGTGAGATGATGAAGTAAAATCTCTGCAACTGTGCCACAGTGAGCAGAGCAGAAAATCCTCTTGGGAGGATCGAGAGCAGAGGCCAAATTTGTGAATTACTAAGATACATTTCAGAATATGGTGCCATGGACTGGTAGCTAGAGAGGGACCTCTTAAAAGGCTAATGAAATATTTAAGTATGCACTCAGATGTCTTCTCTGGTTTTCAGAGAGTGCGTGAAGAGAAGAAGGCCTACCCTTTGTCTCTTCTCTTCAGCCTTTGCCGTGTGTTGAATTTTTTAGGTAAAACTGTAATGCAGAATTGTCTGCTTGGGTCTGTTTTACATTTTAGTTATTAGGCACAGTGAGAAGTATGGATGGGGTGGGCTGAAAACTCTCCTCCAAGGCATATTACTTGAATGTTTAGTTTGTGCTAATCATTTTAGCTCACGCAGGAGGTGCCCATGCATGTGAGGTTGAGAGTTTTGAGCACTTTTCCTGAGATTCTGCTCATGCTGTGGGCTGATAATTAGGGTGCTATAGATTTGCAAAAGCTCCTTGTTCCAACAGCGGTCCTATGCCCTTTGATCCATTCCTTTATTTTCATCAGTCTTTAAAAGGTTGCACAGCTCCTTGTGCATCAGGGATACATCTTCATCTGCTGCAGTCCTGTTTGTAACATCTCCGTTACAATTGATACTGAATTTCCCTTGCTCAGCCAGCAAAATCCGTGCTGTACTCCTCCATGGCACACCCAAGCAAAAGATAACACGTGAAAGCCAATAACAAAATCAAGAGCAATCCAAACTGATTGCCTTTCTTTAAATGAGTTTCCAAGCTCCCATACTGAAGACCTTCAATTCAAGAATGCTTGCTTGTAGTTGTGTTCCCCTTTCTGCCGACATTAAATATAGAGCACGAGCTGGCTGCAGGTCTCATCTCGGCAACCGCTCTGCTAATCTGAACGATGCTCGCAGTTGTACTGACAGACATCTCCTGCTGGTCAGAGGAATCCCATTCCAAGGAACAGGCATTAGAAAACAGTAGGAAAAGGGTGGATATGATCCCAAAGGCTGTACCCTGTTTTTCAGATTGTTACGGGTTTGTGTGGCGCGGTTTTCCTCGGTGGCAGGGGAGGGGGGCTGCAGAGGCGGCCCCTTTAAGAAGTTGCTGGAAGAATTCGCTGCCA
>VYZV01007829.1:52447-146077 GCA_013401275.1 Pandion haliaetus | reverse complement strand
CAGGGGACGAGTGAGGAATCTTCCCCCTGAGGAAAGGAGCAGCAGAGACAAGGTGTGGCGAGCTGACAAAACCCCCATCCCCTGTTCCCCTGCGCCGCCAGGGGGAGGAGGTAGAAAGCATCGGGAGTGGAACTGAGCCGGGAAGGCGGGAGGGGTGGGGGGAGGTGTTCTGATGTTTGGTTTTACTTCTTAATATCCTTGTTTTGATTTGATTTGTAGTAAATTCAATGGATTTTGTTTCTTCCCCAAGTTGAGCCTGTCTTTTGCCTGTGACTGTAAGTGAGGAGTGATCCCTCCCTGCCCCCTTATCTCAACCCACGAGCCTGCTTTTGTATTTTCTCCTCATCCCAGCATGGCTGGGGTTGGGGGGGGGAGTGGGTGAGCAGCTGCGTGGTGCTTTGTTACCGGCTCGGCTGAAACCGAAACCACGACAGATGGTCAGTGAAGGAGATGTGGGGCTGGAGATGAATGGGGAATAGTGGTCAAATGTCTCAAATTGGACAATAATTAGTAACACACTAAAACTGAATTAGAGCTTGAATTGTAAGGAAATAAGCTTAACTTTTAAAAAACTTTACTTGAAACTAAGCAGAACTTCAGAGGACACATTTTCAAAGGTGTCTTCCAAATTTGCCTATGTAATGTTGTTCACCAGCATGTTAGTGTAACTAGTACTCCAAACTGAAGCCTCAACCTTGGGCAGAATACCAGATATTGGTATGAAAACTCGGGCTCTTAACTCAAACCAGACCTGTCCCAAACAGTCCTGGTGGGTCTATTTTTGTGTGTGCAAAGTTTTTATTTGGGCAAATACATCAGTACACTTCCAGCAGGTATGTGTTCCTGAAGTAAACCCATTAAACACAGTGAAATCTTTGAGGTAGAGACTTCTGCATACACTTTATAAATAGTGTTTCTAAGTACTTGTCACTTAGAGCTGCTTATCCTTGAAATGGTATGTTATTGTTCAAGAAAAGAAAAAACTCTTGATGTACAACATGAACAGTGTATGTTTTTAGACTGAAGGAGGCCTTTTGGGGCTCTTCAGCCTTTATTTCCGCTAGAGACTTTTAAATACATATTGTTCTGAGGCGAACTCTACCCATGTATATGTTTATGGGTTCACACATACTGGAATGCTGATTGCTATTGTTTAGAGCGACTCTTGAAATCTGTTCAGTTACAGCAAAATAAGAATAAAATGTACTTTTCCTGTACTACTTCCAAGGTGTAATACAAGCCCAGTTTCCTGCTGTTTGAAGTGTCATTGCTGCTCTATGAAAAGTGCTGTCCAGCAACAGAGAAAATAGCGTACAGAAAAACAACGGCTTTACTATACACCAATTTCTGACAAATTTTTTTTTCAATGTAATCTCTTACAGCTACAGTAATCTTTGTTGTTAGTTGTAACGATGGCAGGTAAGACCATTTTCAGACAAAAACGTGACCTTTAAGTTGACAGTGTGCTCTAATTGGTTTCAGTGATAGACCCCTGCACAAGTGGGAATGGAGGATGCTCACAAATCTGTCAAAATGAGAGAGGAATTGCAAAATGCGAGTGTCATCCAGGGCATTATCTTTCTGCAGACAAAAAGTCCTGTTTAGGTAAGAAACTATGGACTATTTATTGGGAAGAAAGATATTAAGCAGCACTCTGGCTTACTGAGCTTTGAATGGAAAGGAATATGTTATCCAGATATATGTATGCATTTTCAAACAGTGTTTCTCTTGGTGATATTTATGTTAGCCAGTAGTCTTGAAGGACCATTTTAGTAGTGAAAATTGCTCTGTGATCTCTTAAATCATGCTTTCTAGCAACTGGATTTGTAGACGCCATAGTGTTATTCTTGTAGGGTCCCTTTAAAATAATGCCCCAGATACAGCTCCTGGAAAATTGGTTCAAGTAACACTCTGAACCAGGTCACTGAAAACCTATTTAGAATTCAAAGGGCTTTTTAGCTGGAGAACTGTTTCCATATTAATAGAGAAACTACTGTGAAGGAAGAAATCATGAAGTGTAAGATTTCCAAAGAGAGGAGCTTAAAAAGTTGAATTCCAAAGCCCTGTATTTAGTCTGGGATTTTCAAAAGGTTCTAAAGCGTTTCTGACCAGAAATGTAGGGGAATTAGAGATCAAAATACCTGCTCTTCTCTTTCAATATGATGCTTGGAAGCTAGATAGTTTATCACTTTTATGAAGTAAAAAGCACTTGTGGACTTTATGGTACACAGATTTTTAACAGCCTTGTTGAGATCAGGGTAAGTATTCAGACACTAATTTTAAACTCCTCCTTTTGAAAACTTGGCCAAAATTTTGCCAATATTTAATTTTTTGTCTTATGTATAGAGGGTGCTGGGTGCTTTGCAAAATACTTACTTCCTACCCTGAGTATTTTACTCAGTTGTATGTAAGCCCTTCTGCGAGTAGCATTGCACACCTCAGTGGTTCCTCTCTCTTACTGGGATTATTCATGAGTAAGGTTACTGAAAAAGCAAAGTATTTTCAAGTAATGTAGACACTTCACTGATGATTAATGGATGGAAACAGCAGTGGGTTTAATACTAGGGCCAGCATGTTACTCCTTTAATCTTGGATACACGTTGACAGTTCTGTTAATTTATGTATAAACTAAAGCACTAGGTAACTTGCAATGTTATATACTAGAACAAATTCTCTTCCTGACCTCATGGCAACAGTGTTTTGAATCATTATGCATCGTGTCTTACCATGGATATACAATTACTGTTTTTTCTTCTAGAAAATATTCAATGCCTTTTGCAAAATTCAAGCTGGTATTTGACTCTCTGGAAACCGACAGAGGGCAACTAAAGTGTCATACTTCAGCTACTAGCTGTATTTACAAGATATAGAGAAACATGTGCAGGATGGTGGCTGTGGTTGTTTTCCAACTTTTTATTTTTCTCTTTGAAAAAAACAGAAAAAGAGAAAAGAACATTTACAGCATTTGCCAACATGCTCTACTTGCAAAGTGACAATTAATTACAGAAAAAGGAGAAATAACCCGTTTTATTCTAAACAGCAGCTACTCACATTGCTGCTTCAGAGAAGCTGTCATTTATCCTGAAATTTTCATGAGTCGGTGTGTGGTGTTTGCACTGCCTGGGGCCTCTTTTTGCAAGTGGGCTGATTGCATTCGTAAAGCTACTTGTGTTCAAGTACAAGGGGCCATGAGTACAGCACTGGTTACAGCACATATGGAGGAAAAAAACTGTTAGAAAGTAGTTTGCTGTGGTAAAAGGTGAAGAGCTGCACACCGGACTGTTCTATCCTGTGTGCGAGAGACTGACCCAGGATCGTTGTAATGAATAACCTGTATTTTGCAAGCAAAATGTCGGAACAAGAAAAGGAGCAGGAGGTTGGTTAAGGGTTTGCCGCATGAGATAATGCCAGTCTTTGCAAGGAGGCTGGTGTTTTCTGCAGCCATGCTCCACAGCAGCAGTATTTAGTGTAAGCTTTTGTTGTCTTTTTTTTTTTCCCCCAATTGTTATTCCTTAAAAATGTTTTCATGCTCTTCCACTAAGTTTTTAGGAAGATGGATGCCTTTGGTGACATTAAACTCCAAAATACAGACTAGCAAGTGTAAAGCTGAGGAACAGACTGCTTGGCAGAGGTCTGGGTGAAGAACAGCCTCCCCACCTACAGCTCTCTTCCTTTTGTCTTTTCTTACAGGTGGGGTGAAACTCCTCTGATCAGAGTAGGTGCCTGCTGGACTTCTGTAGAAGTAGCTGCAGGATTCAGGGATGTGACAGAGAAGATCTGTCTCCATCATACCTGCTGGGACCCAGCCACCACTTTATCCAAATCATTTGACATTGAGAAAATAATCAGCTATTTCCTGCTCCATTAAATTAAATCTAATGGCATTGAGGACCTAGTGATAATTTTGGGGTACTGGGAGATAGGACTTTTCTCTGAGTTCTTCGTGTGTCTTCTTTTGCCATTGCTCTTGTTACAGGAATAATAAACAAACTACTTTGGCTGATGCTGTAAATGTAATGTTTGGTATTGTAAATATTCACATTGAGAGGCTTAAGGTCAACAGTATTTAGAAAGAAAGGATTATTTTGGAGAATAATGCTGTGGGTCCAGCATTCCTGGATTCATCAGATGCTGTAATTTGTACACTAGCATCAGGATGCTCTTTTCAGTGGACATTTGGAAATACAGCCATGTGAATGTAGAGCAGTATTATTTTTTATTTTAATATCCAAATGAATGTCTCTGCCTTTTTCTCTGCTTCATAGACATTGATGAGTGTGCAGAAGGGAGAGCCAGGTGTGCTCATCGTTGTGTGAACACTCTGGGATCCTTCACCTGTGTCTGTAATCCCGGCTTCGAGCTGGGGGCTGATGGAAAGCAGTGCTACCGTAAGTGACGCTTTTACAGCTATGCATTTCAGGCTATCTTATCTGCAAACTGCTATGCTTCATTTTTAATTCAGTTGGATTAGCACTCAACAGCAAAATAAATGTATGCAAAAGCTCAAGCTTAATACTATTTTCTTCATGTTCTGCTATTGCTGGTTTTGCAGGTTGATACATTCCTAAGCCTGTGTTCACAGACCTTAATTACTGCATTTCAAAGAGCAAATAGCCCAGTTGGTTTATCTTCAGAGTCTGGTGAATTCCATTGCAGAGCAACCAAAATATTGCTATCCTATGAAATGTATTCATTCCTGCCCTCCTCCTCCCAATTTTTTTTATATGCTGGATCAGATGCAAAAGAAAACCAATGTGATGTTCTGCTCTTGTCTAGGTTTATCTGTCTAGGTTTATTTGTTTTTCCTGACATTATTGATACTGTTAAGTAGATGGTCAAAAAAAAAAAAGAAAAAATGAAAAAAGCAAGTTTGGGGATGAAAAAAATATATGAACAACTAAAATTTCCCAAACTAAACTGATGCTGAGCCCTGTTGTCTTCCTGCACATACTTACTTCTTGCCGGTGGTGTTTCTTAATCAATGCTACTTTTCTTGAGAAGGGGACTGACTCCCAGCGCTGTTAGTTGGTAGGTGATCCCTGGACTGTCCTTGAGGGCAAATTTAGATTAATAAAGGAGGTGATGTGGAAGAGTTGCTGTTATTATGGACCTAACATAAGCTCACTGGAATGCAGACAAAAGCATGTCCTGTTTTAGCAAAGAGGTGGGCAAAGATCGTTCAATCTAATAATACTGTGCAAGAACTTTCAGCAGAATTTCCTTAGGAAAATATGCTGCGTGCCAGAGAATGAATGCTTTCTTTAAGAATGTGTGTGTAAGAAATACTTAATAAGGATGAAAATCAGTTTCAAGTCATTAACATACATTAAAAACAAAAACCAATCATGTGCAAGACATTCTGGAGAATTATTTCATAGGTGATGGGGAATTGCGAGTAGTGCAATGGTGGAGGAAATGCAATTAATATGTAGTTACAAAATGATCTGTTATGGGGATAAAAAAAAAAAGTGGTTTAGACCACTTAAATTTTATTGTGATTTTCTGATAATATTTTTTCTCGATGTTCAGCAAATCTCAGGGGACATTGATTCTCTGTGCCTTATGTACAATATTAGAGAGCAAACAATAAAAATAAAAACATTCTGCATATATTTATGATCAGGATTATGCCAGTGTTTGAGCAATTTACAATCTTTGTTTATTCTTTCATTTCCCCAGTGGCATGAGGAAGAGCTGTTATTCCAGTTTTATTGATGAAGAACTGAGACAAAGTAAATAATGAAGATAGTGTATGAAGTCAGATTCTTCATTTGATTGCTGGGTTTCCTAAATCCCAGCTTAACACACTGGACAGGAGACTAGATTTCTTCTCTCTGGTGCAAATAATCGTACTATGCATGAGATGTAGCCCTCAATATATGTTCTCCTAATTTATAGCCTCTTCCAGCTAGACTTGCATTTCTTGTTGGCAGGCAGGTTGCTCCCTGGGGGCACAAGAAGGGATTGGAGCCGCGATGCAGATGTGTCTGTGAGCCACGGCAGTGGAGAAATGCCATCCTTCTGTACCAGATCTGATGGCCACCGCTTTGAGCTGGGGTGTTCCTCAAGTGCGGTGGCTCCTTTAGGCAGGGTGTTTCTCAGTTCTCCTAATACGTAGTATGGGAAATTAATTCCTCTCTAAATAGCTCTGTAACAAGACAATCTGGCTAATTCTTTTAAGAGAAACTTTTAACTGGCTTTTTATGTTCTTTTCATCCTGAAGAAATCATTTAATGAAGTACCTTGGTGGGAATGAGATGGACAGATGTTCCCTTTCCTCTACAAGGGTTTCCACTGGACCTGGCCAAAATGTTGTGAGGACTGTCCAGCGCAACCAAGTGCAGGAGGGTGGGGTGGTCTGTCAGGGCAAAGGGGGCTGGCGACGGCATCATACCACCACCCTGTCTTAATTGTAGGGGGACAAAGTCACATCAGAGGAGCTGCCGTGTGTCCCCTTGAAGGGACATCCAAGGGTCAGAACCTGTGGATTGTTTTGCTTTGTGGTTAGGTGTCAGGTGTAAGGCATTTCTGTTTGGTGGATGTTTCAGAATCCAACTCTTTCCCGTTCGCTTACAAAGCTGAAAGCTGCTTTTTGGAAAGCATAAGCAGTCTGGGTCGAGGCGGACCACCTGGGTTCCTCAGATGGTTCCTTTCCTTCTTTCGGGCAAGGGTAGAACTCGCCATTGCATTCAAACAAAGCATAAATCTCAGGAAAGCTGTGAATGCTCCCATAGCAGGCAGACTGTGAGCCGGCTTCACGTTACTGAAGACAAGAGCATCCAGTGTTATGACACAAGAAGACAAATACCCAGAGTTCAGTGACTCCAAAACGTGCTCTTCTGGGGTGTGTGCGGGAGCTGAGTTTATATTTCCTGCTACAGTTGGCTTATGGATGCTTTTTTACAGAAGGCTTATTCTCCAGTGACTCTCCCCCTGTGCTTCCTTTTTAACATCCTTTTGGTTTATTTCTCCACAAGGCATCGAAATGGAAATTGTCGATAGCTGCCAGGACAACAATGGTGGCTGCTCTCACCACTGCGAGCACACGACTGCGGGGCCGCGCTGCTCCTGCGACAACGGCTATCGCCTCGATTTTGACGGCAGAATGTGCGCAGGTAATTCATGGTTAATGCCACATCTCTGCGGGAGGAGGGAGGAGGTGTGGTGGGTGTCTCTGCAAGGGGAGCCTGCAGGAGAGCTGTCGCTCAAGTAAACACCTCCCATCCCCTTCGCTGCTTCTACAAGTTTTAATTAATACTATCCTCTGGCACTTCCTCAGCCGCTGCTCCAGCTTGCCTTGCTCTACATGTTTGGTGGGCCTATTTATTAACGAGGGGAAGGAGTTCTGCCTCCCAAATGGAAGATGACACTTTCGTGTGTCACCAGTTGCCATGGCCGTATCTCACTGTGTCCAGCCCAAGCATCACTTCCCTGACCTTTTCCTTCCCTTCCTCAGCCAGCAGCTGGGAAGAGGGTCAGCTCTGCCCGGGAGCGGTAGCACTGCTGTTCTGAAGTGCTTCATGTGCAGACTCCACTTTGTGTTATGGAAGTTGCCGTACTTCCATCAGATTTGCTCAGAGATGAGATTACACTTCTAGCTGTGAGAAGTCTCACTTAGGAAGTGAAAGCAATAGAGTTCGATTTGTTTTTATTTTGAGAAAAGGGCTTAAAAATTCCTTCATGTTTTAAAAGACTTTACAGTGTGATTTTTTTTGTTTGTTTGTTTACAGCTTTTGCTATGCAAACTGTATCTCATTCTGGT
Source organism: Pandion haliaetus (assembly GCA_013401275.1). NCBI lineage: Eukaryota > Metazoa > Chordata > Aves > Accipitriformes > Pandionidae > Pandion > Pandion haliaetus. The sequence continues at coordinate 138,315 of VYZV01007829.1, read as the reverse complement.
TAAGGCTTGCTGTCACTATGCCATTAAAATTTTAAAGAATAGCCAAGAAGGGGCGGGGAGGGGGGGGAAGAGCAGGCGTCATAGAGCAGTATAGTAAGACGTGAGGAGAGGTAGAGAGCAGGAGCTCTGGTGAATGTGAGAGGCATTACAGACAAGAGTCTTGCAACAAAAAAAGCCAAGTGCAGGAGAGAGGAAGGAGCAGGGGAGGAGGGAAGCACCGAGGTCTGCAAGGGCGGTTTGTTCTGGAGCTTAAAAAGCAAAGGAAAAGAAAGTCAGGGAGGCAGATTTGGACCCAGAGCCTCACAGGGGTGGGATGGGTTATGAACTCTTGTTTGTGTATGGATGAGAGGAGGCAGAGCAGCCTCCTGCCCGTGCCCCGGCTCAGTGAGCTGCTGATGGAAATTTCAGAGGGAAGCAGTTACTCTGGACACAGCGAGGGAAGTGAGAGCACAGGGAAAGGGTTTGGCAAGGCTGAGGACATGAAAAGCTGCTCTTAACAGCAAAAATCTCCTTTTTGTTGGATGCACATTTCACATTCCTACACAGACAAGGGGCTGTTGCTAGACCCCAGAGCAAGGCATCGTCTGATGTACTGCAGAGGAGCTTGGCTTGTGACATTTCTGGAAAACACTCCATGTTCACATAACCTACATTAATCATTTTCATGCTGACCTCCTCACCTCAATTGATTAATTACATTTTCTTTCTCCTCTTTCTCCTGTCAGTGTTTCCTAATAATGTTGGTGCTCCTTCCAAGGTTAATTGAGACACTGACCTTTCCCATCTGCGGCTGCTCATCTGGGTAACGTTCAAAAGCATTTTGCAGACTCAGCGTTGACAAGGTGTCCCTTGAATGGCCACTGACCCACTCAGCAGGCTGCAAGGGCTGAGATCCTGCACTGAAAAGATAACAGCTCGATTCTCGTATCTAATCACCTGAACAGTGGTGTCGACGATACCAATTTCTGGATGGATGCAGGGCAGGATAAGGCAATGGGCAATTAGTTATTAAAAATTGCACCTAGCAGGCTGGTGGTGTCCAGCAAATGCATTGTGGGATCAGAGCGTTGTTTCACTGTTAGTTTGCATTGAATAAGGTTGAACTTAAACCGGTTAAATGTAGGTTACTGTTAAATAGATAGTATTTGTGGGCTGGTGAAACCTAGTTGTTGTCTGTTTTGTAAATCACCTTGTGGCAGCTAAGACTCGCAGAAAAGATGCCTCTCCCTGGACATGGAGGGTATTGGGTGCTGTGGGAGAAGGTAGAAGACAGCTGCTGTCAGGATTCAGAAAGTGTTTTATGAAGGTGAAGGGAGAGGAGACAGAGAAAGGCACGTGCTGAAAAGCGCAGTAGCTGCCGAGCAAAACTGTGGCAGCAGCTCAGGCTGTGCCCAAGGGCTGAACGAGCTGCCCCTTCCTTGCAGAGCTGGACGAGTGCGAGACCGGAGAGTCCTGCTGCTCCCAATTCTGCATCAATTATGCGGGTGGCTATGAGTGTGCCTGCAAAGCAGGGTTCCAGCTGAACGCCGACGGCTGCGCCTGCGACGGTGAGTCCTTTGATACCAGTGGCTCAGTCTAACTAAGCACAACAGCAGGAGGAAGAAATGCTGTCAGAGCTCATCCCAGGGCTTTGTGGGCATTTCCCTAATAAGAGAATCAGTGACCGTATGCCTGCTTTGCTGATAAGGTTTACAAATGTATAATTTCCACTTTGTAAGACTGGAATACAGTAATAACTCAGCATCGGGTGTGGAGAAGTGGGGCTGTGGGAGATGAGCCAGCAGAGAGGAACTTTTCCTCCTCTCTCCATGGACACTGTATATTGATGTGTGTTAAAGACTACCTCTACAAAAGGAGAGCCCTCAAAATAACCAAAGGATCAACTGAGCTTAACAGCTTAAAGCAGCTGTTTTCACTTGAGACAAAAAAGGTGAAATAATCTATTCCATGTTGCCCTGAAATGTTTTAATATCTCCAATACTAGTGAGAAATGGAGAGCCCCAAAGTACTAAGAAAATCAGGTTTTCTTATGTGCAGAATAATTTTTCAGATGCAGCCAGGCACAGAGTGCACTCTCCAAGCAGAGGTACTTGCCCCTAATCAGCATTTATATCTGCCTTTTCTAGATGTGGATGAATGTCATCATGATAATGGCAACTGCGACCATTTCTGTGTTAATTCTCTTGGGTCGTATGAATGTGCATGTAAGGAGGGTTACAGGCTTGGTGTTAACAGGCAGTCCTGCATTGGTAAGTTATTTTTATATTGTGAAGGCCGTTAAGTATCTCCTACTGATTTAAAATGTGAATTTGGAACTGGGATTTCCACGGATCCTGGGATTTTGGAAGTGCAACTTCAGCCATCTGTGAACGTGGCCAGGGTAGAGCTACGTGCAACACGTGGATCCCAAGTTCATCCTCAAGTAATGGGTTTTGCCAAAGATTAATGGGAGATGTACGCTTAAATCCCCTGGATAGGTTTGAAAACGTAAAGCTTGTGTTTTAGAAATAAATACTATTCTGACAGTTTTCTTGCACTATTTGATGAAGTTTAACATCCTGTGGAAAAAGGTAGCCAGATTCTGCTTTGACGAACCACTAAAGTGTTGGGTTTTTTATTTTTCCACTAAAGTCAGTGGTGTGATTCTGGATTTCTGCCAGTGTAACCAGTACAGAGCTTAGCCTAGCAACTTAATTTTATAACCAAGTTTAGCACCTGCTAAACCTTGGGCAGAGTTTGGTATTTTAACCAACTCCAAAAAGAAAGCCAACTGATTTCCCATCATTTTAAGGCTCAGATTTTAGTTTTTCTGAAAATAAATTGGACAGCCAGCCTCACTCTATATTTGTCATTTCCAAAATGAGCTAGAGTAATGACCTTCATTAGCTAAACATAATCTCAAACTTCAAGTGAGGAAAATTAAACTCCCTGTTAAATTTTTTTTTGACTCTCCAGGACCAGAGTTTATTTCCAGAAGAAAGGAAAGGGAAAGTTTGGGGTTTTTTCCCCTCACCCTTTTTTCTTTTTTGGATAGCAGAAACTCTGTTAATAAGTACAGATGAGAAAATGAATCAGCTGTGACTGCTGTGCAGATTGCACAGGGGTGTAGCTGGAAAATCTACTAGCATAAATTAAAAAAAAAAGAAAGAGGTAAATGAGAGAAAAGTGTCATGGAGGAAGACTCAGGGCCAGGTTGTGATGGCATCTGTCTGTGTCAGCCCTAGGTGGGGAGGAGGTGGATGCGGAGGAGGCAGTGGGGTTCGCCGGGGCTCCGGGGCTACAGTTCAGAGGTCCCCCCCAGCTCCTTCGCTACGCGCTCGGTGCCGTCTATGAGGATGAAGATCCACGAGGAGAGCTCACCCTGGTGCAGAGGGTCGGTGAGTGAACAGGTGTCGTTTTTAGCCCTCACAGCAAACTGGGGGAGTAGTCTTGGAAAGAGGATTTGGGATGAGAGTGCTGCTGGGCTGGCCAGGCTTAAGCTGTCAGGAGGAGCAGAGGAGCGGTGAGCGTTAATCCTGCTTTCTGCCTGTCCTCCACACCAGTGGGGAGGAGGCATCGCCACATGTCCCATCCCAAATGGGATATGTTTGGGGAACAGGGAGGCTCCCAGGTCGCAGCTGCTGCTGCATGGATGTGGCAGGAAGGGATGCGGAGGGAGGCATGGGAAAAGCGAGCAGCACAGCAAGCAGGGGATGGGAGGCTTCTTGGAAAAACAGGGTGTCCGCACAAAGTCCCGGAGGCAACAGACAGGGAGATCCTTTTCATCCTGGGGGCAAGAGGTTGCGTGGGTTACTGCAATGCACAAAACCCACCAAAACCATTCTACTGGGAACAAACCAGTGGGAAATGCTCCCTTTCTCTGTAAGCTAGGAAAGGGGGTTGTGGGTGCACATGTACCTGTTTACGAGCCCTTTTATAGTGATTGCAGGGGTTTTGCTTAAGATATTTGTGTCCTTGTTTGTGGAAAAAACAACCCTCTGGAGATTCAGGTCCCTTTTGATGCTTTGGGCATGTTCTCCAGGCAAAAGCATGGACCCATCCACATAGAGCTCAGGCTGGTCAAGGGCTCGGCACAACTTGTGGCAAACAGCACACGAGCACACATGGTCACAGGATTGGGTGCAAAGCAGCTTTGCACCCCACCTAGATTTTGCACAACTTCAGTCTTTCCACCTGAAGGTGGAAACTTGACCGCTTAAAGAGTATTGTGATTTGAAACCCTGTGCTTTCTCTCTGATGAGCACAGTATTTGCTGGTGGGTCACCAGGGAGGAATGAGATTTCTTATTTTTGTTACATATGTCCTGTGCTTTTTATATGATCTCTAATTACTCATCCAAGAACTGTGCCCTACAGGCAAAAATCAGGAACCGGTCTTAGCTTTAATAAAAAATTAACTTATTTTTATGAACAAAACTGTTAAGACCTCCCAAATCACATAGCATCCAGCCGGACTCAGCGACACTGGTAACCAATTGGGAAACTGATAAATGAGATAACCACAGGCAAAATTATCAGGCCTGGAAACCACAATCAAATATTTATTGACCAGTTTTTACATGTTTTATTTATGTTTAGCCACATAAATTTGGGTATTATCAGTCATAGCTGAGCATCTGCACTTTTTCTAAAGCAGAGGCTTTGCAGCACGTGCGGGTTTGTAGGAAAGGGTGATGAAGGAATGAAATTTTTAATGGTTTAGTAAGTTCTTTTACCTCCCAAATGTTGATTTATTCATTGTACTCTCAGACATATTTTTCTGCTGCTATCTATATTACAAAAATACAGCTTTAAACAATAAGCTGGTGCAAGTAATTAACTATTTTCTATAGATTGAATGACTTTTTAATGTAGAAGCGTGACGTTTTTAATGGTAGTCTGTATTCTTCTCCTGAAGTATGAATTTGTAACCCGTTCCAAGTGGGAGCACTGGGATTCTGAATGTTTCTGAAAGCTTGGGCGTTTGTTCAGCTTCAGAAAAAGGAACAGTTGGGTGCTGAGACCTAGAGGAAATCTGGCCTCACATAGAAAATTGCTGGTGAAAAGCAACCAGCCTGCTGACTTACTGTTAGCTGAAATGATCTGCCAGCTCGCTTTCAGGTGTTGTTCAAAATCCGCTTCCAAAAAGCCTCCAGCCACAGCCATAAAGCCTCGAAGGCAATAAACTGACCGCGTGGATAGGATCTTAATGTCACCGAAGTATTTTAGCAGAGAGTAATATTTATTTTCTATGCCTTTCTCAATAGACCCAACAAAGAGAGAAGATGAGGGTGCGCATGTCTGCCGGTGCAAGGGAGAAAAGGAGGGTGGGGAAGGTGAGGGAGGAATGCATTTTCATATAAGGTTTCCTATATAAACTAACCCTTTTTTTCATATCCGTGAAGAAAAAAAGGAAGTGATAAATGTGTATTATGCTTTGTTTTCCTAGAATAACACTCAGGGTATGTTGTTAGAAATATCACTGAACTATGCTTAAATGGCACCATATCCACCTACTGCAATAGAAGAACAAAAAGGATAGCTTAGCAAGGAGAAAAGGAGATTCTCTCCCAAGAAATACTTCTAATTATATACAATATTATCAAGCATTAGGTGCAAACTCACTTTTTCTGAAGGCAAAATATTTGCTTTTAAAAAGTAGTTTTAAGTGCTCTTTGATGTGGAATTAGAGCATTTAAGGGAGTAAATTCCAGTTAAATTCCCAGCTTTCCTTTATTTAGACTCTAAAGTTTGAAGAGGAAGACTTGGGAATCTCCATTTGGGACTGTCTTTTGCAATGAATCAGTGGTATTTGCAACGCTACCAACATTAACGCTAACAATGTGAATGCTTTTTTTTCAGACTGTCAATGTTGTGTAGGTTCCTTTTTGCACTTGTGCATCTGGAACGACAGGTAAGAGCTTGTGGAATTACTTTGTCTGGATCCTCACTAAACCTTCTGTATATTTTTTCATTTCAGTTTGCCTTGATAACACTTTTGGCAATGACTGTAGTTTGAGCTGTGAGGATTGTCTGAATGGAGGCAGATGTAACAGTGAACACAGTGGCTGTGTTTGCTCACCTGGGTGGACCGGCATTATCTGTAATGAAAGTGAGTACAGTGTATTTGAAAGGGGGGGACTTTGTCCTAGTGCTGTGACACTGCAGATAGGTAGGAAATAGGAATAACCTGTTGTACTTTTAATCTGTAAAGCCCTCTAAGGACCACAGCTGCCTCACAGGCTGCTCAAAATTTTATTGTAATGTGGCACATTAAATAGAAATTGTAAGGGATGCTTACCTCAAACAGCGAGGTCTCTGCCCTCCAGTGCAGTACAGTACAGGACTCCCTCCTAAGTATTTGTGTTGCTGTTCATTCCTATTCACTCTGCTGCTGAAAAGTGCCAAGGTTTGGCTTCCATGCTTTGCTGCACAACTTGTCTCGCTGACTTTCAGAAGTCTGTCCTGGCAGGTGGTGTGACAATCTGGGTGGACACATATACTAAACTTGATTTTTTTCCATTATAGCATCCCAAGACATTGCTTTTTCTTTTTTTTTTTTTTTTTTTTTTTCCTCCTTGTGTCAGTAAACTTGGGCCTGTTTTTTTTCCCTATCATTCTTTTTATTATTAGCATCATTTTCTTGGGATGGTTAATTTTTAATATTGGAAATGGTATTTTTCAGAATTCTCTCATCAAGTCAGCCAGTGCCCTTTGTAATAGCTTTTTACTCTCCTTATTCCTGCTTCCTGGCAGAAGATATTTCTGATTCAGAAGTATGCGTCAGAACCAAGTGGAAAGATAGAGTGGTGATTTCTGGATGTGCCATGCACTGTTCTTCATCTGCAGCTTGGCAAAACTTGTCCGCTGCTTCTCTGAGACTTCACACAGCAGGTCTCCTGCATGTTTGAGATGGGTCCCTCCGTTTCATGGTGGGTGGTGTGACAGCCCATCACACTCAGAAAGTCTGCACTGTCCCTGATGAGACAAAGAGACAACGAAGAATTATTATTTAGCATTGGTAGATAGCAATCTTCAGGTTAAAAAACACCGAGATTGTTTTGGAGGCATCATTGCAAGGACAGAACTATAGCAAAAACAGCAAATGATTGAAATAAACAGTCCTCCCATAGTTATTTTGGGAGACTGATCGTGGGTTTGGTTTGTAAACACTGGGGACAGCTGCAAGAATAGGAATGACGAGGATTAAAATGATAATTTCTAGTGTACCTAAGATGGTTCAAGCTATCCAGTTATGATATTCTTACTTCTATTCATGGTGCTCTAGTGGTTCAGGATAGATTATAAAAATTAAAAGACAGAATACAAATTCTTTAGTTCACTTAAGAAACAATAATAATAATATTAATAATATGTTTCCTCTATATTTACAGTAGATAGCCATGCATGTAATCTGGTGGAATTTGCCTCTGGAATTTAAAGAAATTTAGTGGGATTGCATTATTGAGACAAACCTGCAGTCCCATGAAGTAGGCATTGGCAGTGACAAATACAATATATAATCTGTATGAATTAGCCATATATGATTGCTTTCACTCTTTTCTCTCACTTTCCTGATATAGAGCATAGTGCATGGGTTTAGGGTGGGCTAAGCAGTTGAGAAAACTGGAACAAAATGTCTGTAATAATGACAGAATCGCAGAATGGTGTGGGTTGGAAGGGACCTTTAAAGATCATCTAGAACAACCCCCCTGCCATGGGCAGGGACATCTTTCACAATAATGCACCAAAGAAGCTGAATGGAAATTGATGTGAAATGTCAGGTTTCTTAATGTACATTGATAAAATGTCAGTTAAGTCAGATGACTCCAGCAATTGTATTTACTCAGCTAGCTCAGGCTGCAAACAGTGGAGCAAGGCTTCATTTCACAATTTGTTTTGTGCTGGAGCGATGAGGGCTTTAGGAAAGAATCCCGTGCTGTTGTGGATCCGTTTCTGCCATGATCACCTGGGGAATTAGACTGTGTTAGAAAAACAATGTTATTTTTATAATAGTATTTGGGAGGAAAAAGAAAAAGATGTTTAAAATAGTTATCTCCAAATATTCTAAACTGTGCTCCGATTTTTAAGATTTGCACTTTATAGGCAATGTTTTTTGAGCCTCATGCACTGTGTGGAGGGGAGCCTGTGCAGAGGAGAATTTGGATACATCACATAATACTTCACATAAGTGAGCTTGTTTAATTCAGGTGTTCTTTTAAAATTATCTAGTAAATACTAGATGGATGCGTATTACCTTATATAAAAAGAACATGACTTCGTTTAGAGCCCACTTGACTAAAGGGACTCTTTCCTTCCTCAGTTTGTGTGACTTCGCTTCATTTGTAGCAGAGGGAAAGGATTTGGTTGGACTCGATGATCTTAAAGGTCTTTTCCAACCTAAATGATTCTCTGATTTCTTGGCCCGTTCATCTTCCCTGCTCTCTCCGCAGCTTGCTCCCCTGGGACATACGGCAGAGGCTGTGCCAGCATTTGCAAGTGCCAGAACGGAGGCTCCTGCGACCCCGTCACGGGGCAGTGCCGCTGCCCGCCCGGCGTGCACGGCAAGCTCTGTGAAGATGGTACGGCTCCTCTTGTCTTGCCGGCTGTCGTGCGTGCCTGAAACATCACTGCTTCTTTCCCCTTGTTTCTATCTTGATGTAAATTGCGTGTGGTAAATCTTAGGGGTCTGAATGAGAACAATCTCCATTGTGTAAGATGTACTATAACACTGCAGCTTGCCTTGCAGTGACTTTTGTTTAAATAATAAGCAAGACAGAGGGTGAGAAAAAGCAAGTGCCTTGTACGGGTGGGATGTGCAGAGCCCCAGGTCAGCGACAAGTCAGTGCGGTCGTTTCTGTAACATCAGCTAAAAAAGACCTGATTTGGTGTTTGTGTTTTAACACTTAACGGCTGATGCCTTGCTGTGTTTGTGCACTCGAAAGGTTGCCCAAAAGGCCTCTTTGGGAAGAACTGTAACAAACCATGCAACTGTGCCAACAACGGCTATTGCCACAGACTCTATGGAGCCTGCCTGTGTGACCCTGGGCTCTACGGGCGCTTCTGCCATCTTAGTAAGTCCCCATCACTTTTCAGATCTCTTTATTTAACACATGCACAACATAACGGTCTTAAATATTCCACATTGTATATAAAATGAGCCAGCCTTTGGGTTCTGCCATGAGCCAGGAGTAGCGGGTGGACATGAATTTCGATGCGTGCCAGGAAGCCCCAGAAACTTCATTAATCTTTTCCTCTAGCAAATAATCATTGCCATTAGGACTGAGATTTACTGATGCACAAAGGTGAGGACTATAGGTCGGGTCGGGATAGGCAGGTTAACATTAGGGTTGTTGTTGTGGTTAAAGTCTGGTTGGAGCTAGTTAGTGGCTGCCGATACGGTTGGAGTGGGAGCTGAGGAGCAGGGCTGGCTGGGGCAGGATGAGGGCAAAATGTTAAATGGGAATAAAAAGTATCAAAACAAAAATGTTGCAAAAGAGATGGTCAAGTTTCTTTGCACTTACAGGTTTTGTTCATAAAATCTATGCAAGACTGAAAAACAGTTGTGTGCTTTTTTTTTTTTTGTGAAAGCTTTTGTCTTGGAGCTTATCCAAATATTTTTTCATTCAGAAACTTAACTAAGTTTGCTTTGAAACATTTCTGGTTCTTGTATTCACCACATATTGCTTGAAACGAAATGAATTACTTAATGTAGGAATCATATAAACCATATTTTACACACCCACACATTAATAGGCACTGTCATAGGAATGTGGATGTATTTGCTGAAAGTAAAATGAATGTTTTGCTTTTTGCAGCAGTTGCATTCTGCAGCAGTGTGCGAGTTCAAATAACTCATGCATAATTACAGAGCTAATGATTCCTTTTCATCTGGCTGCAGCTTGTCCCAGGTGGGCCTTCGGAGCCGGCTGCTCAGAGGAGTGTCAGTGCGTGAAAGAGCACACGCTGGAATGCAACGCGAGGAACGGGACTTGCACCTGCAAGCCTGGTTATCACGGCAAAAAGTGTCAGAAAGGTATAATAGAAAGCTAGATTCCCTATGTCTGCTTATTCCTTTGTCCTAGCATTATTTCTCATTCTTCCTTCCATGTGCTTTGTTCGGCTGCGCTGCTACTAATATATTCATTTTCTACTAATTATTTTGTCTGTGGGTTTTCATACAGCAAATGCCATGAGTGCCTGCTATCACAGGGCTTACAGGGACATCAAGGGGAATACAGCTTACGAATGCAGCAGTTTTAGCCTGATCAAATGACAACAGAAATCTAGAAACCAAATTCTAATACAGCCCTAAATAGTGAAGACTGTGGGAGTTTTCACTTCTGTTCTTTCCTTTTTCCGCACAGACAGTAAATAAGTGGCAAAAACTGTGTTTTATGGCAGCAGGGTTATTTGTAAACTGTTTTGGTAATGCTACTTTTCCTTCAGATTTGCAGGTCTTTGAATTCAACTTATTCTTTGTAGTTTTGGGGGGTAGTTGAAAGAGAATTGTATTCCACATTCATGTTTGCATGTCTCAGTAGCCCTCTCCAGACAGTAATGGAGTAATGCAATAAAGATTCTCCCTTCAGATTCCTCTCTGGGCAGGCAGGGACATGTTGGATTTATGACAGTAGTTCTGGGGGGGGTTGGTGGAGAATAATAGTGACGATGTTTAATATCTTTGGCGTCTTGGTGATGTGCTCAGTTCTGGGGGAGAGCATCCTTCGCCCAGCACTGGCTTTGCACCAAGGCAGAGAGCAGCAGAAGGTACAGACAGATAAGAAGAGTAATTCTGTGATGGCTGTAATTGAATATATCCTTAAGTATTCTGCCACTCTGTTTCTGGGTTGTATTTAAGCAGTAACCTCTTTGAAATGTCCATGCAAGTGTTTAATAAGTATTTACACTTCGTTATCAGCACCTCTAAAATGTACATTATAATATATTTTCTGCAAGATTCTGCCAAATTATTTTCTGACTTTTGTTCAGTTTCCTTAACTCTTCCTTTTTCTTACACGTGTTCTGTGTCTACTTGCGTTTTCCAGAGTGCACGCCTGGCTTTTATGGGGCTGGTTGCAAACTGAGGTGCAACTGTCCTACTGATGTTTTGTGTGATCATGAGACGGGAGTCTGCAAACATCCATGTCCCCCTGGGTTTCATGGAGAAAAATGCCATTTATGTAGGTACTCACTGCATGTTTCCCTGGGAAAGGTACGCTTTGGATAGGAAAGCTTACTCAGGAAACTTACGTTCAGATATAGAAGTTGCAAATAAAAGGTATATTCGTTGTTGATATGAGTGGGCAGTTCCCCACTGAAGCCAAACTGATATTTGGAGCCTGGCAACTGCTGTGTCACTCTGCTTGCAAAGGTCAAGGCACAAGGCTGAAGCCAGTTACTAAAACTAACGTTTGTCCAGGTAACTATAGTGCCTTTTAAAGCTTCAGGGTCAGATTTTCTAGAGCTCTGTTGCAGTTAATTACAGGCCACCAGTCACTGAGACACTGATGCTAACATTGATCACTTGGTACCAGCACAGCTCAGTTTAAAATTGCTGCCTCCTAATGTCTTCAAAATGCTTCCTTATCCTAACCGTGTCTTTGGGTTTCTTTTGACCAGCTTGTCAGCCTGGGAGCTTTGGCATGAACTGCAGGCAGAGGTGCAGCTGTGGAGAAGCACCATGCGATCCAAAGACAGGACAGTGTATTTGCCCAGCTGGGAAGACTGGTGCTACATGTGAGCAAGGTGTGTTAGATGTTGCACTAAGGTAGTGAGTGTCTTGCTTTGACAGACATGATAAGAAGTGGAATTATTCTGTTTCCCACCAAAACTGCTGCAGTGCAATAGGCTTCATTTGCAGAATGGGTAAAGGATATGTCTTGGTGCAGAACATATGACATCCACCACGTGGGATCGCTTGTAAAGGAGGGAGCGTGATTCAGTTACCCTGACCCATCTCTCTGCTTCAGTTAATAATAGTGATTTGTAGGCTGAGCTGGATTTATACAAGTTGGGTGGAGATATTGGGGCATTGCAACAGCTCTGAGTCCCAGAGCAGAGCTTGGGACTGTGCTGCCACATGCACACAACGTGCCTCAGAAGCTGTTGAAGGGCCTCGACCAAAGACAGCTATTGTGGAACCAGCAAGTGAAGGACCTGGAACAGAGGAAGGAATTAAAAAGAAGAGCATTACTGTGGGTAATTAAGTAAAGGGATTAAAAAAGCCTCAGGGATGCTGAACTACCAAGGGGCCATGGGATCCCCCTTTTCCCCTTGCAGAGCTCTGGCTATTGCCTGGCTGAGGAGCGTCTGCCCTCTGTGGACACAGGTTTTGGCTTCCCACTCCACAGAGTGGGACCCTGATGAAGGAGGTGGAGCCATATGGGGACCTGGGCTCCACCTCGCATCCTCTCCATCCTCATGTGCTTTTTTTCCTAGATTGCCCGGCCGGCCAGTGGGGAGCAGACTGCCAGTCCTCCTGTGAGCCCTGCACCAACGGCGGACAGTGCAACAGAGAAACTGGAGCCTGTGACTGTCCCCCTGGCTACACCGGGACATCCTGCTCTGCGTGTAAGTCCTCACATCAGCCTTCCTCATGAAAAGAAAGTCAATTTGAAAATTCAGGTTATGGTTTGATTTCTACCTTCTTGCTGTTTTGTGAGATGCTTGTTAGGTTAGACGCACTGATCCAAGATAAAGTACCCTTCGGCTTCAGGAACTCCTCAGGTTGGATTTGACGTTATTTACGGGATAAATGTAGATGATAAGCTAAACTGCATCCCAAATCGATGTTATCATTAGACCTAATTGATGGCCATGTATACTTAGAAATACAATGTTAATAGCCACGATACTTGCATCGTAATTCTGGTTGCTTGGCAAGAAGTGCTGAGCAATTGGCCCCTATGGCATCACTCTTGGGTTATGTTTGTAGCAATACTCCTTGATGTAGCTAACTCAGGATTAAACAGTAATGAGGATGAAGGAGTAGTATCAGTTCTGTCTCTGCAGATCCACCAGAGACCATGGGAATATGCTCAAGCAACTGGTCCGTGCAACCATGGCATGGCTCCTTACCCAGCCTACGGGTACTGAACGCTGCTTGGGTATGCCTGTCATGCTGGCATAGACAGGCTCTCAGGGACAGCACTGTTTTGTGCAAGACCTCAGCGGTGGCATATTTTTTCTCACTGTTGGTCACAAAATCGCTTTCGACAAAGGTTTGCTCAGCACTCTTTTTTCCTCCTCTGAGTTATCCTAACGTGCAGGAAAAGTACCTGAAAGTCACTCAAGCTGTTCCTGCTTTACAGGACTCGGCCCCAGACACCTAGTATACCAATTACAGATGTTTCTTTCATTTTGCCATTCTGATTTCTGGATTCAGCTAATGCATGTTTTAGGAGGCAAGCTGTTGCTGTCTTGTTTGAAAAGATCAGCCCGTGCCTGAGTTATTATCTAGGTGAAGTTGCAGTCTGTTCGTCTGTTTTCAGCCTGCCCTGATGGTTACTATGGACAAAACTGCCTGCTGTTATGCAGCTGTAGCAGCAGTGCTCAGTGTCACCACGTCACTGGAGAGTGCACATGTCCCCCCGGCTGGACTGGCCACGACTGCAAATACCGTAAGTCAAATAAATGCTTATTCACTCCACAGGGCACACAGTATCTCCCAGGGACTTAACTGCTAACGTAAGAACCAGCTCCGTTTGTTTTTAGTCTATTACAGTTTTTTAATATACTTTTGCTAATCTTATTGCTTCTGAAATTGTGTGTTTATGGGTTTGCACAGCCTGGGTGGTTATAATCCTTAATTATCTAGGTTCAAAGTATTGAAATAGATGGCTGATGAAGCGCAAAGTATTGATATAAGCTCTTACTTCAACACTATGGATCCCTTTGCCCAATACCATCTGTCCTGTCAGTGTTTTGACTGACAGACAGTTTTGTTTTTCATTTTCAGCACAGATTAGATTCAAGATTAATCCTCAATTTTTCATTTTGTTTAGGGGAGATTTATTCAACAAGTGAGTGGCATGTACAGTCGTGTGTCTTAAGGTCACTTCTTAACTTGTGAATATAAATGCTGGGAGAAATTCTGTTCTCTGGAAGAGCAGAGCATCCTTCTGTTGACTTTAGCATCACTCTCCATATTGATGGCTGTGTAAAAGTGCAGATTTGCCCTTTTTGGATAGCACCATATAAATGTTAAGCCATCCTGCTTTATTCTTTTTTTTTCCTGTTTCACGTCTTTTCTGCTTGATTCGTTATGATCCCTCTTGCAAAAAGCCAACAGAATACAAACTGCTTTCTAAACATGGTCTTAAACATAAAATCATATAAATTAATTGTCAGTGTTGACAGCAGTAAGTTTTGGACCTGGCTTCTCAGGCTCGGTACTGAAGAAAACTCTGGGAAATCTGAAGATTCCACCAATATGCGTATGTTAAAAATCAAACTAGCTGGTAATGTGTAGAGCCATTTAGACAGCTTTCCATAACTCCCTAGGCTGTCTAAAGAATTAAGAGACCATGGCAAGGAAAAGCTTTTATTCCTGTTCAGGATAAGACATGAGAAAAGTTGTTTTGCAGAGATGTCTCAGTAAGGCAGCTCTTCCAACTACTGCAGTCTGGGCATGAAACAGATGCCCAACTCCAAAATCAGGTTTCTGTTGCCCTAATTGACACTTTCATCTTTATCCTTACAAGAAAGGAAGGGGATGCTGTGGTACATTGTCATAATCATGTCAGTGTTATGTGGTTTTTAGAATGAAAGCAGTAAGTTGCTTTAACAAAGATTGTGAGATTTCTCTGTGTCCATGTTGCATTTCCCAGTATTTTGAGGAAAATATGGAGGATGCTCACAAATCTGTCTTGTTTTAGCCATTAGCTATTCTGGTTATGCAGATTTATGCTAAGTGAGTCAATAGCTGATATTTTATTTCCATGAAATTATGCGTTTGTGACTGTGGATTGATTGATATGGATTGACTATGAATGATTAGTTTTATGTGGATGGCGTAATATCTGCCTATGGACCCCTACTTTCAGCTGAAATAAATCAGCAAAAATTGTATTTATTTCCATTGATCTGTGCCCCATGCTGCAGCTGAGAGTCTAGTCCAGAGCGCCTGTACCTTAAGAAGCCATTTTGCATCATTTCTGTTCTCTCATTTAGATGTAAAATAGCCTATTAGCCGAGCTCGAACTTGATTCTCAATGCAAATACTGCTTTACATTGCAGCCTGCAATAGTGGCCGTTGGGGACAGCGCTGTGAAAACACGTGTGTCTGCAATAACAGCGACGGTAGCTGCGATCCGGTCACCGGCTCCTGCTTCTGTGAGCCGGGATTCACTGGGAAACACTGTGAATGGAGTAAGTTGTCACTTTGTCAACATGGGGAATTTGCAAAACCAGAAATTATTTTTCCTGATAATTCCTGCCAAGAAGACCTCCAGGCTGTACCGCCTCCGGTCTGCCCAGCACATCACAGGGCTCTCGGGTTTCATTGGGGTTAGATAGTTTCCCTAATTTGGATTCCAGAAAAGTTTTTTTCAGACTTGTTTTGGACTCAACAGCTATTTTTAATGTTGAGACCTCGTGTGAGTGATAGGATTGATGTATATTTGGCTCGTGGCATAGAAGTTTCCATATCAGTTTTATTTATCCAGTTTTAGGTCTGCACTTTTTCTTCATCAATCTTTTTTTAAGGCCAGGCATGTAAAAATGCTTTACATGTACATAACAGAAGAAAAATTGGGAAGACTTAGGGTCCTCTATTTATTAACAACAAAAATGCGCAATGGCCTTACTGGAGGCCCATGATCTCCACTAATCTTTCTCAAACAGAGGTCAACAGCAGACACCTTAAGAGGATAAAAATGGGCATATAGGTGATTCCTGATATGTTTCCCCAGGTTTCATCAATTTGTTGCTTAGGAGCTTCTTGAGACAGAAGCAATATCTCTATATTTAATACAACTTGATTTTTTTTAATTAATATGCTTATTTCCTTTTTGATTCCATGTAAACATTTGGTATCCACTTCATCTTGTGGCAATAAGTTGCGTAGTTAAGCCGCTGTTGTTGTTGTTGTTATTGTTATTATTATTGATGTTGTAACATAAAATCTTTTATCTATTAGTTTAACAGTCTTGCAGTAGCACAGATGTAGCTACCTGAGGCTCAGTAATGTAGGCAGAATTAACTGGTGGTGTCACACAGAAATGTCAAAACAATTAATCTGGAACGGTGACCTAAGACAAAAACCTTGGAAAGTTGATCTTATGGCCCTTGTTGCTGTTGGCACAGAGGGAATGGAAGGACAGTTAGTGGGAAGATCAGCTCCCCAAGAAAGAGCTGCCAGCTCCACTTCTTTTTTGCTCTTGACCTCTCTCAAAACAGCATCTCTGCAGACAGAAAGTAGCCAAATAGGTGGTTGTCATCTTCTCTGGCAAGGTAATCAGTGAAGCCATTGCCACCGACAAAACAGCTGGCAACCCCTAATGTTCTGTTTATGGGTTTTTCTGTTTTATTCAGTCTGCTTTTTACCCAACTTGAATTGTGCGTGTGTATATATATAAATATATGTATAAAAAAATGCATATATATGTGTGTGTATGTGTAAGATTATGAAAGCCATAATTCTTCCCTAAACCTTTCATGCTGCCTTGGAAGCAAGATCTTTATTAGCCCTGGAGAGTTCGTCTGCTCCCAAGGCGTCTCTTGCTGCAGGTCAGGCTCTTTCCCTTTGCGGCTTTGCAGGCAGCTCTGGTTCTCTGGCAGGGTGGCTGTATCTCAGCATGCATCGCACCAGCCTGCACCCGCTCGAACAGGGGGCA
This sequence comes from Pandion haliaetus, assembly GCA_013401275.1. Taxonomy (NCBI): domain Eukaryota; kingdom Metazoa; phylum Chordata; class Aves; order Accipitriformes; family Pandionidae; genus Pandion; species Pandion haliaetus. The sequence goes on along the minus strand of VYZV01007829.1, from coordinate 121,499 downwards.
GATGCTCTGTGATGTGGACTGCGAAATCATTTGTGAAGTCTACTGACCCATTGCCATCACCTTGAAAGTCTCAGCCCCAGGCTAAACACCATAGGTTTGACAAAAACTCAGCTGAGAGCCCCCCACCTATTACTGCACTGGAATACTATTTTCCTTGCATAGATTCTCTGGACGCCGACTGGAATTTCAAGTGAAAAGTAAACACTGAGCAGGATCAAGTTTTTAAAGCACAAGTGCACTGCTATGAATTTACTCGTCAAACTAGCATAGGAGGCATGATGCACGATGATCTGCAGCTTTGGGAATAGGAGGTGATGCAAATAGGATTTTGCACCAGATCAACCCTGGGACTGACCTATATTTCACCTATAAGTGCAAAAAATACATTCAAACAACTCCACATTTAACCAAGGGCCGGTTTTCTGACACAGATGATTGAAAGCAAAGAAATACTTAAGGTACCTTGTTATCCTTCTGTCTCCCATCCCAACCTGTAGTCTCTGTAAGAGACCCCAGGGTTGGCTCCACTTAGAGAGTCACTAAGCTGCAGGAGCAACCAAATTCACACCAGCTCCGATCACTGCCCACCTATGGTACCAAATAGGCGACAGCACCAAACCCACCCCTTTATTCCAGACATAGAGTTGTCTTTGAGGTTCCTTATTGTTTTCTGTTCTCTGTGATTCTTTCCAGATTGCCTGAAAATCACTTTGTTGATGCAAATGCTAAAATCATATACTCTTAAAAGAGATCTGGCAATAATCTGCTAACTCATTTACAGAGGAGTTCACAAGGACTTCAAACATGAGTAGAGGCCCTGTAATATTGTGTTTAGCCAAGTATGTTTCTATATTTCAGCCTGTCCAAAACATCTAATGTGAATTAGGCAACTGGCCCTATTCTTAATTGATTTTCCTATAATCCTGGAAGAAGTTATTTTTGTTCTCAAGTGTTGTTTTCTTTCCTTCGATAGTGAGTACCGTGCAAATCTTTTAAAACTCCTTACATTAACTGCTGCAGAAATGTAATTGTTAATCCGTCCCCCAGATGTAATGGTTTTGCTTTAATTTTTCAAAGCAGAGCCTGAAAGCAAAATATGCAGCATTCAGTTTGGAGCTTTCTGAAGGAAGCCACCACACTTCATATTTTCTCCAGCTTTCCGGGGAAAGAGGATTTTCAGGAAAACAGAAGATAGGGCCTCAAAAGGAGGTACAGAAGCTGGGAGCTTTCCCCCTCCTGGCTGATGAAGTCCCAGAGGAGATGTGCACGTAAGCAATTCCAGACCAGTGTGCAAAGTGTCATCAAGCAGAACCTGTGAAGTCGCAGGCTTTGCAACTACCAGATGGTATTAGTTTTCTGTGCAGAATTTAGTCTTTCAACACCCTGGAGTTTTTCTAAAATAGGCCTTAATAAAAACAGCGCAATTTACCTGGACCCCAAGGGGAACACTTAATCACATCAGTTCTAAGGCGTTACCATTATGCCTTGATTCTTCTTTTGCAAACAGTAAGAATTCCCATGTATCTAAAAATTCCCTGTTGATCCCTGATCTGCTCCAGAATTAACCCATCATCTGGTTTTGATTCCTCCGCTGCAGGATGCCCCGAGGGAAGCTTTGGCCCAAGCTGCGAGTACAGCTGTCAGTGCCAGAACGGAGCTGCCTGCGACCACGTGAGCGGAGCTTGTACTTGCACAGCTGGCTGGACAGGAACCTTTTGTGGAAGAGGTACTGCTGCTCCCTCCGGTCCCTTTCGGGTTTAGGCAGATGTTTTGGGGGTTTTTTTAATGCAGAGAGCTGGTTTTACGTTTTACAGCACCTGATCTAAATAAACCGCTGTACTTAACTGGAAGACAATACTGAGGTGTGCGCTTCCATCCTAACTCAGCAAAGCGTTTCGCCGGGTGCCTAGTGTTGGGCACGTGTTTTAACGTGGATAAAATTAGATACATGCTTAAGACTCCTGCTACAACACATCTTTATGAAGACTCTCTTTTTAAGCAGAGTCCTGCCATTTGAACACTGAGCAGAAAGATGCTTGTCCTGCCTTACACTTGCTTGTTCCTAGTGCATCTCTGAAACATTTTAGAGAAAAATACGGATCTCTGCATCTTCCCAAAAGAACTCTTTAAGAACAAATATACTTTTAACTTTAATAAATCCAACAGATCATTTTCTATTACCTGATAATTTGGTAAAGTGTTGGAAAGGTTGGACTGGATTCCCCAGAAACATTTTTATGAGTCAGTCTGGCATCATCTAAGGAGACTGCTGTCATGCTGCATCATTGTGCAGATCACAAAAAAATACGCTCTTGAATACAACAGAAACAGCACGTAGTCAGTCAGACGTTATGAAAGCTATTTAAGTTTAAATGATTGAAGATTCTACAAATGATGATCATTAACCAAAGCCACAATTATTTTGCGTAGAAAACAGTTTTATCAGCCAGTTTACAAAGGTAGCGTTACAGCTACAACAGAGGGAAGTGGCAGCACTCACAGGCAGCTGCTGCCCTCTGATGGGAAGGGGTTGCTCCACAGCCTTACTGGTAATGTAGGAAAGCACCCCGCTGACTGAAGTTCAGATATTGCTCGTTGTTTCCCTCTCATTCTTACCAGGAATTATTATATAAAATAAATACTCTTCTCAGGTTCTGTTGCAAAGTGTGCCTCATAGTTTATGGTATCTCCACTATGTCTCTTTTTAAGATTATTTACTGTAACTGTTTTCATAAGTCTATCTTTTCTCTTTTTTTTCTTTTTTTTTTTTTTAATTTGGAAAGGCTATATGGTTATCTTTGTTGTGGTATAAATCTGTTCATTATAGCAGGAATCAAAATGAGGACAAAGAGGCTAAATACCCTTTGCCAAAGTAGGTGTGAGGAATACGGAGAAGCCTGGGTGACGTGTATCAGAAAAAAAAAAAAATACAAGTCTCAGCTTCCAAATCAGTCATGTTGGACATTTTTATCTTTTTAAATTCCTGAAAGAAGATTGTGGAGGGGAGAGTAGAATTTAGCGCTTACCATTTGTAAGACCCTGTTTTCTGCATGTTTTCTCTCAAACAGGCTGAGCGTTTGCTCTGAGCTGACCTCTGTTACCTTTTCACGTAGAAAGTTTCAGCCAGAATGGTTTGGCTGTTTCCAAAAGATGAAGAGGGAGGAAAACGTGTGGGTGGTTTGCCCTTGGTAGAACCTTCTTGGCACCTTTTCTCTGAGGAGGTGTAACACTTCTGTTTTTAGTGACTCGGAGACTGGCAGGGTTTCCTTCTGGCAAGGATGTGCTTTTTGCCGTCCTCTTGGCAATCCACCCACGTCAGCCGAGCTTTGCGCCTTGCAGACAAGAACATAGAGATTGAGACCTGGCACGGCTGAGTTGTCTTGGACTTCTCGCCTACTGCTGATGCTTCATCCCAGGGCTGGGAAGGACTTTTCCATCATCACAGAAATGTTAAAACTGAAATTTTTGCAGCCTTCTAAGTTCAAAGTCCTGGGAGAAGACAGCACCTTACAAAACCTAATATTGATTAATATTAATAATTAATATTAATCTCACGCCTGCACAATGAGCATGTTTGAGCCTGCAGTCGTTGCTTCTGGTATTTTGCATTGTGGCAGCACAGGACCCAGATTCAAGCTGAAATCACAGAAGTCCCAAAATTTGCCTTTGGGATTTTTGGAATTGGTTTTCTTTTTTCAGGTGCGAACAAAATACTGCTGTTCCTTTTCATCAATTTACTACCTTCAGTATGAAGTAGGGCTTCACAGGTTTACATGCCAGTCCTTGTTGCAAATGCCACTTCGGTGGCCATTTCCAAGTTCTTTATTTGCCACAAATTTCCATAATCTCTTCTTATTATTTATTAGCATTGTTAATATAATCTTAGCCCTTGCTAAGTCTCAACATTGGGCTTTTGTAGTATCTCTCTTTATGGTGAAGTTAACCAGGCTTATCCAGCTTACTCTGCCTCTGTGGATGAACACTAGCAATGGTAGAAAGCCCTTAGAGGATTTATGGCACTTTGGTCAAGCATGCCTGTGTTTGTCAGTTTGAGCAGTCATGTTACCTGCTGACGTGCTGCAGTATCCTGACCAGTAACCAGTGTTCAACCCCTGGCGAGACGGCCAACCTAACGGAAAAGTACTGTTGTGCTTGAATGTGCCGTGATGTTTGAGGCAGGGGCGATGCTTCAGTCATATTTCAATTTTAACTGAATCAAGGCAAACATTTCAGTTCTCTGGACTCGAGTATTTTGGAGGTATGACCAAAGACCTTGTATGTGATTCAGTGTTCTCTGAAAAGAGCATGAAGAATGGGGACACTGTGGTAGCTCAGAAGATATTTGCAATATTCACTGCAAATTAGTATGTACCTACATATACAGGCTGTCAGTAATACAGATAACAACAAAAGCCACATCATCATCCACCAGCACAGTACAGTTTCCAAGCCTAAGCAGTAGCAGGAGATACTGTTGCTCCAGGTTGCTGTTTCGTGAGACCTTGCTGTGACTTATTCAGGGGCTACCTGAACTTCTGTGCCCTCAGCCACAGGATGCTGCCAAGAGACCTCACGCTCTTCAAAGTAGTTTTGTCTGTCCATCAGCATCTCAGTTCTGCTCTGCTCCAAGTCGGCTTGAATCAGCTGCTCTTCTTCTCCACCTGGTATCATTCAGTCGTACTGCTGCCTCTCCAGTAGTGGTGTGATCACATACAATAATAATAATGGGTAAGAATAAAGCTATCGAGCCACTCTCTGAAAGAAAATTAGACATTTCTAAAGGTGGTACATGCCCGCTCTGTCTTTCAGCTCTGCTTGGTCCATCGGAAAAATGAACCTTGTAAATCTTGTAACTCTTTCAAAAGAGCTGCAAAAGGAGTGGAACTGTTTCAGTTGCAAAGTAGCTAACCCTTGCAAATAAGCCTGGAAACAAAATAATCTGCTAAGAGATGTTTGCAGGCCATCTGAACAACCTAGGAAAGGCTTCCTTTGCATTTTCTTGAAAGCAGCAAGTGATACAACTAGAGCACTTGAAGAAACACTGGTTCTTCACAAGGTCTAGCATTACCAAAGGTAAACGAATCATTTTCGGTGGTTCCTTGAGAGTGATGCTGCTAGCAATACCTCTAAATGTCTTTCCTATCTGGGAGAAGAGTGTTACGTGCCTGGGGAGAAGGTACCTCAGGCACATGTGGACTTCTGGCTGTTCCTGAACTGAAGCAGCAATTAATGCCTCTGCATTCCTGGACTGTGGGAAGGCAGTGATTATAGCAAAAGATAGTTTTGTAAGTCCTTTCTTTATCCTGTTAAAACATAGATAATGTGAGTAGCATTTTCTCCAGAAAACATGCCTGCTGTGATCACCCACTGCTGCAGGGCTTTGGTTTTAATGCACTTAGAGCTAAGCAGGCAAATACAAAACCCCAAAACCAAACGAACAAAAAAACCCCGACCCCAAGCCCAATCTTTCTTGTAATCAATAGCTAAATATATCAATGCTTTCTTCAAATACATGTTAACATCTGGCATGCAGGAAGCCTGGGCCATGGGCTTCTGATGTCAGGCAGCCCAGCTGCCCACCCAGCAAACCCAAAAGGAATCAAAGTGTGCCTGCGTTCACTGGCCATGCTCATAGCTCTGTTACAAGTGTGCCATGCCACGCCAAGCGAGCCGGTCGCCGTGCTCTGCGCCGGGGTTGCTCTGCTCCTGTTTGGTGGGAAGGCAATTGTTAATAATTGTTTTCATTCTGTGAAGTGCTGAGCATCTGCTGCTCCTGCTTTGAAGGTTGCAATTGTTTTCACTGCACCATAATTCTGTTTAATTTTGTTCGCCACTGCCCTGGTATGTGTTTTATGACTGAAGGCATGCGTCCAGTTACAGGATCAGGCCAACAGAAGAATTCTCCAGTTCGCTGCTTAGTCTGACCGAATATCCCAAAATGCCACACAATCATCCCACAAATTGGAGGCAGCAGGAGTCTTGGGCTTTTCCTACAGTATGTTCATTAACTGATGCATGAATAACAGCAACGTATAGCCCTTGTGAAGTGCAGCACCCAAAGTTTGCATTTGAACTGCTGTCTAAATCAGCACTACCGCAGGACAGACTTGGCTGGGATTCTCTCTTGGAATTTCAGCAGTTATTCATTATCATAAGATAGCCCAGCAAGATTTCTGTTTTAATAAGATAAAAGGGAAAAATAAATACTCTGCATGTCTAGGAATAGCTGACAATGCTGTGTAGTCCCTGCATTAAACAAAGAAAAACTCTGTCAGCCTTTGAAGTCACCTAGGGTTAAGTAGGAGAAGTCCTTTCTTGTATGCTGTGCCGTACACGCTACTGAAGCATAATAAATAAGGGCATAAAGATTGAAACCACATGCTGATGTCTCTTCCTTACAACTTGATAACAGCTCTCTCCCCAGTACGAACTGAACAGAGGCTGACGGATACGGTACAGTTTTATATTGGTATGAGGCACTTCTCTCTTTTTCTCAGACAGCATGTACTTGGAAAGTGGTGTAAGCCTGAAATCTTTCTTATGCCAAAGACGAAGCTGCAGTCCGGACAGGATGAAAGGAAGAGCAGCCTTCTGATTTTGAGTAGATGAAACAATCACATGTAGTCACAAGCTGAGCAGGAGCTCTGATAGTAGAGAAGCCAAGGCAGATGTTGCAGCGTTACACGACGGCTGTCACTGTCTAAAGGTCCAGGTTTGCCTTGTATCTACAGATACGGAATTTCTCCCCTGTAGCCAAAGCAGAGCGCAGTGCTTTCTGCTAGAGGACTGAATTTACATTTGTGGAAGAGGCAGTACAAGTAGACTGGGACAAAGACCCTGGGCGTGAAGAAGACACAGGGCAAGAAAAGGGACAGAAGAGTCCAACAGTGGAAGGTGCATATGGAGAATGGTGTTATTCTGACCTGGTAGAGAGCCAGGAAATTAGTGTGGAGGGTTGTTGGGTAGTGTATATGATGATAATCGTCGTAAGACTCTATTGGGAAGTCAGTCATTCTGATTTCATGGTAGAAGTGTGAGGATCGGGTTTTAAATACAAGTTTATATTGAACAAGGAGGACAAAGAGCCAAGTTTTATTGAATAACTGCTTATTTAATGAGCACCGTCGCTCCTGAGACTGTGATTCAGGGGTTCTGTGGAAAGAATGACATACAATTGTATATCTACAGATTTATTATAATTATACATGTACTTATATAATATAAACACACACACATATATATGGAGATAGAGAGGTTAAATTAAGGCTACGTAGGCAACATAATTCCTAATTTGTTTTTTTTTTAACTCTGCATAGCAGCCTTAGTGATCTTGTAATGCAGCATTTTGGGTAAGATGTGGTCCGCTGACAGGCACTGATGGCTTATTTTCACTGCTGTCAACACTGGTAGAGATGTAAATTGAGTCCATGGGGCTGCTCTTCCTTGCGTGTCCTAGATGCAGGTACTGAGCTCCTTAAGCTCCCTGGAGTTGTTTTGCAACATTTAATTTGTCTTGGTTTTCTCTGCTCATTCTCTTTGCCAGGTTTTCATTTCAGCACCAAACTACAACTCTATGGCTTATATTTGCTGTTAAAAAATGTTTAGAGGGAGTAAATGGGAGCGTGAGTTTTGCATTTCAAAAGGCAGGGAGATCATCAGGGATGGCCCCATAGTCTTGCATCATGGTGCATTACTTCCTTTTTCCTCTGTCCATTACAGAAGCGCAAGTACTGGCTTGTGTGAATCCAGATCCATTCTCTCTCCTGTTTTATGGCTTTCCAATATTCTCAGCCATTTTTTTCTGTGCAGAAATCTGTTGCTTGTGTAAAATGGGTCACGTTTTTCTGAGATGCATGTAGCAGAATTGTGCAGGCTTAACCCTTGAAGCAACTTTGGCTCTTAAGCATAGTCCCAGAGTGGCATGTGACAAAGCATCCATGAAAAGATGAGCAGCGCCCTGTGTTTTCAGATCTCCGAGCTAAAGTTCATGCAAAAAAGAAACAGGAGCTCTGCTAAAAATGAATGTTTTGCATTTTCAGCTTGTCCAGATGGATTCTTTGGGCTTGACTGCCACCAGGTGTGCAAGTGCAAGAATGCTGCTGGCTGCGACCATGTCCTGGGAACATGCCGCTGCCTCCCCGGCTGGCTAGGAGAGACCTGCGAGCAGCGTACGTACGGGCTACACTCACCACCGCTGTTCACAAACTCTTTCAGCGCTAACATGGGTTTCTTCTGGGAATATAGGATGACCTACCAGGGTACAATTTTAGATAAGTCACATTCCTTTCCAAAGTTGCCAAAAAAAGGGAACAATTTTTGGTAGCTGTGTAAATAATCAACTTCTTTTTCTTTCTTTTTTTTTTTTTTTTTTTACTGCTGTTGGCACTTGTCAAACATTACAAGCATCAGTTTTTAAATAGCAGAGCTGTCTCCTACCATATGACGAATCTCTGCTTTTTATTTTTGTGCAACATTAAGAGATGAAATGCTGTATCTGTTTCTGGTGTATCTCATCTAATTATCAATTATAAGGTAACAGATTGCAAATGTGCAAAGTAGAAAAATCAGAGCTGGGACTATTTTGTTATTTGAGCATGACAAAACAATTTTTTAACTAATTCTTAGAAAAGTTATTTGTTTAAAAAAAAGTCAACTTCCTAGATTTCCACAAGTGTGGCTTATCCCACAGTCTTTAAGCTAATAAGAGGGGTTTTTTGTATGTTTGTGTGTATGCATGTATAAAATTGGCTCTTCTGAGAAATTGTTCATGAAATTTCATGGGAAATTAAATTATTTCTTTAGCTACACAGCATTACATATGGAGATCACTGAGCCTATTTGCAAAATATAGCAAATGGGGTGGGGTTTTTTTAAGATTTTCAGGTTTTAGCCTCTCAACTTCCTAGTTTCACTTTAGGATGATGTCATGGTCTGTACTTCCTTTTGAAAATATGACTGCCGTCTGCAGGACTGTGTTGTAGAGCTGGGGTCCAAGGCAGCTCCACGAGGAGCCAACTTCATTGGTGGTGAACACTTTCATAAGACTTCTTTAATCCATAGGTTGCAGATTTCTGCAACAGAAAATTGGTTTAATTAAAAAAATAGAGATAAATGATACTTGTATTGAAACAATTCTATTCTCCAGCCGTACACCATGTTATCATCAGCCCTGTTTGAAAGCTGCGCTTGCTCTTCACATGTTTCCCTCATTTTCCCCCACCAAGCAACACAGCCTGTCTTCTGAAAGGGCTTCTCTTGCAAAATCCCCTGCTCTTTTGATTTACAGAAGGTCAATGCTGGTGAATCTTTCCATTTTCTAGATACTTCTGCAAACATCCCACCGTTGCATTTCTTTTTGCCTCCTCGTGGCCCCCCAAAGGAACACTTGGCTCTCCGTCTCCCACTGCCTGAAGGTGGTGGAGGTAGTACTTCCCTGTGGGTGTAGGTTAATGAGCTGACCATGAAATAAATGCAGAGCCAGAGCCATATAGCCATACCGCAGAGCCAAAAAGGTGCTGCTGAACAGGTACGATGTTTGCTTCTTGGTCACAGCCCACTTTTACTGCCCTTCAGCCGAGCCGTGGCGTTAGCAATGTGTCACCTTGGCCCTTCCCCACTCCTTAGACTGCATTAGGGATGGGAAGCTTGTTTCCTACATATTTCGTTAAACTCAATTAAGAAATGCAACTCTTTGTCAACAGCCTTCTATGCCCCCCTCTACTCGCATGAGAAAAAAACCTATTTATTCTCTTGCGCTGCAGCCGTTAGAGCTTTATGCCACTTTGATTCCTCATGCTGGTGAAGATCCTAAAGCTTCCGAGGTCTCCTTTGCCTGTAAGTAAAAGAGCAAGGTCAGTTAAGAGTGCAAAGGGTAACCTCCTTTTCTCTTGGCTAAATGGTGAATCTTCATTTTGATTTTGAGACTGGACCTCAGCCACACCGCTTAAAAGCTGCTCGGAGTAAGGCAACCATGGGTCGGAGACGCCAGCTCACAGCTCCCCATCCTTGTTGGGTGTTTAATATTCACCTTGCTGGTTCCTGGGACTTGCCAGCTCTAGCAGCTGGAAGGACAGCACTCGTGTTCAAGTAATCAGATTGCAGGCAATGTGCTGGAGGATATTGAGGAATAATTTTGACATCATGGGATTTGAATTGATCTTAAGCCGGCCATGCAGCGCATTTTATACACTGGTATCTAATTATGGGCAATATGGACAGTAATGCCTTTTGTTGAAGCTGCCTAACACTTTCCATTACAAGACCATGTTTTTCAGTTGCTTGTAAATGAGTTATATTAATCTGGGATGAAATCTGCCAAGAAAGCTCTGCCTTAGCTTAAGTTTGTGTTTGGTGATTTTTTTATTTTGGGTTTTTTCTTGAGTGTCCGTCTAAGCTATTTCAAGTTTCCGAGAAAGAGGTTTAGGAAAAGTATGTTGCCTTTTTTTTTTTTTTTTTTTTAAATAAACTGTTTCATTGAGTGGTGTGATGACTCAGTGATACAGAAGTGAGGACTTGACATTTGGTATCTCTTTCTGCCAGAGATGTAACCTTCCTTTCTGTATATGAATTTGTCCAAATGTTGCTGTCTCAAAAAAAAAACCCAAAACCAAAACACCCCCCACCCCACCCCAAACTTCAAAAAATCTCATGTTGCATATGGTCTGTAGAAGCTGAACACAATTCAGCGTCCGCATTTTCCCTGATTCTGTTAGTACTAAAAATGCCTGTTTCTGGAGCTGTTGGGGCTCAGCAGAACCTTCACAGTTTCTTGTGGTAAAAAAGAGACTACACTGGTTTGCAAACTAAATGAGTACTGAAAGGTCAGCTCTGCCAGAGTCTCCGCTCAGGGGTGCTGATAACCAGGGGTTGGACATTTCGTGGTGTGTGAGCACTTGACCTTGCAAATTCCCTGTTCATTTAAAGCCGATGCTGCATTTTGGGGAGAAAAATCCACAGGAGCTGCATGAAATCAAAGTTTCTGGGCACCCTATAGAGTCTTGAGTGCCCATCACTTCCCCATGCTCCCTGACGCTTTTGATGGCTGTTGACTTCCAGTCTGGAAGAAAATCTCCAGTTTCATGTGTTCCTTGCTCTGCGTGCAAAAAAGGGATTTTAAAGACTGCAAACGAATAAATCCTGCTCTTACAGAGGAAAGGCACTGAGAGGAAAATTTTGAAGCAGGAAGAAGTGAATCCTTTCTATTGCTTCTTCCCTTTGCACTCATCATGAAGAAAGGAGAAAAGGCCCAGGGTTATTTGTACATTCAGTTATGGAACTTCATAAAATAGCTTCAATATATCACTTGTTACCTTAACCTTCAGAAAAGTACTTTGCTAATCAGCATTGTCCTACCAAGAAGCTAAAAAAAGTTTGTATCCAACCAGTAGAAGAATTAAAATTTTCTTCTCCAGAAATTTCTGCTTTCTTACCAGAATTTTCACTGGAAAACTCTCTTGTCTCGGTAAGCATAACAAGAGCTTTGCACGCATACTCCAAAAACCTCACACGGACCACTAAGTAACCAGTCAGGGGACCTGGTTATGAGCTGGTTTTTCCTTTGGCTTGGTTATGATATAGCTCTGGTCTGTATTGTGGAAATATTTAGTTCTGCTCCCAAAACTGAGCCAGAGCTCTGTAGGATGGGCTGAACTTTTAACTTGGCAACCAAGCCTCATTTGCAGAACAGACTTTTAACTGTGATGGGACTGAGCTCCTGCACTTTCTTGTGGTTTCAATGTGGATGGGGTCCAAGCGATGACAAAAATGAACACTGTTGAAAAGAAGTCCTGGGAGAAATGGTGTCTGTGAGAACTGTGGGAAGCTGGAAATCCTCTGATGGGAAGAGAAGAGCTCAGAATGGGGCAGATACCAAGTTTACTCCTGCTGTCAAGATGTCAACCAAGTTCACCCCTGAGGTCAAGATGCTTTCATGCCTCTCTTCAGTCCCCAGGGACGTGTCCTCCCACAGCACTGCATCTCGTTGCGCACACTGACACCCTCAAAGGCATAGAGGTTCTGGTGAAGAGTCATCGTTTGGGTCTGATCCCGAGATGTCACATTCAGCAAGTGCAGGACACTCCTCTGGATCAGGGCTTTTTTTGCCTCTCCAATGCATGCCAGCAGCGCTGCAGGGATGAGAGGCTCTGACAGCTACCTGTAAGCGAAGGACAGCCTCTGCAAGGCAGGCACAAAAAACGTGCAAGGAGGCTATCCACTCCTTCATTAACTCGTTTTGTGTTTTTTGGGGTGATATCTGAAGAAAACAGGGTAGCAGTACTGACTGTTTTCCACCACTTAAAACTATCCAAATCTCCAGTGCAGTGGAGGCTGCAGGAATTTTATCACTGCCATTTTTCATAGGCAGCAGCACTGAAAACGGAGCTGCAGCAAGTGTACGTTTGTGAGATGGCTGTTAAGTTTTCACCTGGGAGCCAGCTGCTTAACCGAATGCATTGAAAATATCACCCCTCTCTGACCAAAGAATGAGACTCTGGGTGAGCTGAAGGCATCCAGCTGTGAAAAATGAACACTGAAAACAATGAAGTTGTCAGTTCTTTTACCAGGATGCAAATAAATACCCAGGCTGTCAAGCTGGCGGTTCTGCTGGGCCATCAGTTTGGCACAAAGACATTCCGCAGGGCAGGGGATGACAGCTGATCCATCACCTGAGCAATCCTGCCCTTCGATAAAAACCTCTTCAGAACGTGCTATGATACGTACTTTTAAGCCACGTTGTTTAGTGTCAGGCATAGTTAATATATGGACTTAGGCACCCTTATGATGTGAAAAGTGTGTCGTCAGAAGCCAGTTTCAAACTGATTTCTCTGACGCTGGGTTGTGTCTCAGGTTTGCTCTGTGCAATGCCTCCTTTGATGCTTCCTGATGGAGTTTTATGGACTTCTCTCGTTGCAGCCTGCCAGGGGGACAGCTATGGGCCAGGCTGCAGCCACACTTGTCATTGTCACAACGGAGCGCTCTGTCATCACGTAACCGGGACGTGCCTTTGTAGCCCAGGGTGGAAAGGAGCCACGTGCCAAGAAGGTACAGTCGGAAAATCAACCTCCTGCCGGAGGATTATAGGAGGGAAAAAGAAAGCTTCTGCCCAGGGGGCTTCATTGGTATTTTAATTATCAGCTCATTGCCCTGTGTTGTCATTGGTTTTGTATCCACACAATGATGGGGATCGGCCCATTAAATAAATCTGTGACACTGTGTTGCAGGGGCCGGGTGTAGGAGCTCGGTGTACACAGGGCAGGGGGGGGCTGAAACAGAGTCATAAACTGGAAACAGAGCTGATTTTGAAGGCTGATTAAGGGAGAAAAGGTCCATAAAACTCCCAATTATGACACTGAAATGAAACTGTTTCTTTTCTATGGGCTGCTTTACCGTCCTGTGCACCCGACTGATCCTCGTCATTACCATATGCTGTTCCAGACATAGGCTAAATCCAGAACATGTGAAAGGCATTGGGACTTCCAGCCTTGGCAATTAGACCAATACATGTGACTCAAACACAAGCCCAACTTCAAGGAGCCTTAAGAAAAGAGGCTGGCAAAGAAAGGCTGCACTAAAGCTTACGTTACACATCCCAATCCCCTGCATCCAAGCTGCTAGAAAAAGTCTGTCCATTCCCGTTGCAGAAGGCTCCTTTTTCTGTGCCTCTCCCGCGAGGTACCTGCTCTGCAAGCAGTGCCACGGAGCTGGGGATGCTGCTGTGGATGCTCCTGGATGAGCAGGGGTTCGGAATCAGCACCTCCATGCATTGCTGCCCTTCAGTGTACCGAGAGGACAGGCAGGGAAAGGGGATGAAATCTGGCAGGAGTAAAGGAATATCTAAATTAAGTGGGTCCCCCTTTAAAACCTAATATAAAGAGCTCTTTCCATGAAAGAATAAAAAGTTGAGAAGGCACCAATCTGTTCTTCGTGACATGTGTGACACAATCTACAATCTTCTGGTTTGCGTGAAGGCCTCACACAAAACCAAAGCAAAAGTTAAAACAAGCTGTTGTCAAGTATGAAGATGTTGTAAAACATACTCTTTTTCTTTAATGGTACGTTTGGGGATTTCTTTTCTCTTTGGAAGTAAGGAGGTAAAATAAATGTGTGAGGCTGGGTGAGCCATCCTCTGGTGACTGTGCTTTTGCAGAGTGAGAACTTGCTCCTGTCAGCATCTTAAAAAGGTGCCACTCTGGCACGTGACAGGGGTGTGAATTTTCTATGCCAAATAGGTTCTATCCATAGGATCTGCTGGTGATGGGAATTAATAAACGTCCTTAACTAAAATCAGGTAAACTGTGAAGTGTCATCAGCCAGCTGTGGGTAGCAGGATCAATTAGAAAAGGAGTTGAGATTTTAGGAGGACTGTACCAAGAAATTCTGAAAACAGGAAAATTAATGACTCGACTCCTTGATGTTGAGAAAGCTGGTAGGAACCAAGAGATGTTTTTTGTAGATGCGAACAGAAAATCTCAAGGCCATTTGGTGGGTCATAGCTAATTCCGTTCACCTATTTTGTTCCCAGACCAGTTTTACACTGGTCTGTGTAATTCCTTACCAGTTATGGCCCCATTTTTACTTGCTTGTACCTCCTACAGCATCTTCCTGATCACCAGGGTGAGAAGGGGTGTAAGGTGGAAAAGGTTGTGTTTAACCTGCGTCCTTCTCCTGCACTTCTTCATGGAAGGCTTTTGTCCTACCTCCCCTTTCGCAGCCTGTCCTCCTGGATGGTATGGTGCAAACTGTCTGCAGCGCTGCGTCTGCCATGGCCAGGCGACATGTGACCACGTGACGGGCGAGTGCCTGTGTCCCCAGGGTTGGACGGGGATAGCGTGTGAGCTGGGTGAGTCTCAACGTGTCCTCCACCTCTCCAGCACCTCGTTTCAGTTGCCCTGCAAGGAAATTCAGTTCTGGTGAGGTCTGGTTGGAGACAGGCCAGAAAAAAAGAGAGTGGAGGGGCAGAGGGCTGGAGAGTACCGGGTGTGGAGAGGTTGAAAAAAATGGGGTTGTTTAGTCAGAGATAAGAGGACTGAGGGGAGATACGGTATTGGCACTTGAACGTACCATGGTGCTGGAAACTTGCTGGACAGAGGAGAGGAATAAGCTATTCTCTGTCCCTCAGGGATAGGGAAGATAGCTAATGAACTCAATTTGAGGAGAAAAAAAATAACAGAAGAAATCCTCCAAGAGGAAAACAATGTATTTCTAGAGAATTTTTTCAAGGGAGGCTTCAAAATCTCTCTCACTGAAGGTTTTGGGGACCAGCTTAGGTGGCTCACTGTATTTCAGAGGCATAAGTGTGTTCTTCCTGGAGCCGCTCCAACCTGCCCCCCCCGGTCAGTCTTCCCCATCTCTTTTCAGAGTGTGGGGACAGGAGGTACGGAGAGGGCTGTGAGCAGAACTGTAGCTGCCACCATGGGGTTTGTGACCAGCAGTCGGTGAAATGCATCTGCCACGCTGGCTGGACTGGGGACCGCTGTGATGTTGGTAAGGGCAATTCCTTCTGCAGATGCTGTGTTTTAACGCTCTCTTCTGCAATCAGCCATTTCTGCCTCCACAATATGAAGTCCATTCCTGTTTTGTATCTTAATTTTCCAGTATTCTGTAGGCAAATAAGAAATAATGCTGGTGTGAGCACTCACCGTGTGTCTCAGGAGCCCCACAGCAGGTCTCTGCCCAACCACAAATACATGCCTCTGTCCAAATCATTTTATCTCCTCCTACTTCTGTTCCCTGCCTGCTAAGAAAATTAAGGTATTTCTGTACCGTATGGGTACAAGGAAGAACATACGAAAGGGAGTGAGTTGTAAGGAGAGTTTGCCGGATCAGCCACATGCTGCTGCATCTCAGTGGGTCATTGAGGGGAGCTCAGCAAATTGGACTGTAATGGTTCAGATTGTACCAACCTTGCATGTGGACAAGATTGTCCAGATTTGACATAGCTGTCTGGCATTTTTAAAGCCATGTAAATCCCTGAAATAGAAATCTTATAAATGGTAGATATCAGATGACTTGAAATGTGCTTTCAGCTCAGCTACTGAGGTGCTGTGATTTTTGGAAGCCACAACCAATTTTCTGATGTTCCTGAGGTGCTGAGGACTCACAAAGCCTCAGCCACTAGAGTGACCTGTAAAGCCTTCACAGTGCCCACCTTCCTTTTCTTCAGGCCTTGCTTTTGATCACTTTGCAGAGACCTGTGAGGTGGAAAGCAGTACACGTCAACACAGCGTATTTTCACTGTTCAAAGAGCTGTCCCTTTGCCTATGCATAATTGTGTAAAAGTGAATGACATTGCATTCTCTATAGACACCATCTGTATTTGTACTCTAGACTAGGACTAAGTCTTTGCAAACTTTCATGTGCGGACTCATTAACAGCCAATGCTAAATGCTTTTAATATTTTTTAATAAAATCTCTTTCAATGATATTTCCTGGGCATGCAGTCTTCTAAATATACATCGCCGAGTGCAAGAACAACAATATTGGCTCATTTGCCAGTGACGGATGCTTTCTGTGCAGCAGGAAGAACCGTTACACTCTCTGCTTCTCTTCGCAGTCTGCCCCCCGGGATTTTTTGGCAAGCAGTGTGAGGAGCAATGTGACTGCGTGCACGGCTTGTCCTGCCACCATCAAACTGGAGCATGTCACTGTGAAAAGGGATGGCGAGGGAGGCACTGTGACAAACGTGAGTGTGCTGGGCATTTACAGAGGGAAGTTCAGGTCACTGTGTACAGTCCTCCCGGGTCCAGACCCAGTGATGGGATCCTTTCACTCCTGCGTTGCTCCGCGGGGTCAGTCTGGAAGTGTTCACAGGGGATGGGTGCAGCAGATCTAGTGGAGGGGGGTAGCTTTGCACCATCCTGCCTGGCCCCTGCCCCATACCCTGACGAGGACTGGTTGCATCGTTGCAGCTTGCTTGCCCGGCCGCTACGGCACAGGCTGTGCCCAGCGGTGCCGGTGTCCTGTGGGTACCCCCTGCCATCACCTGACGGGCGAGTGCGGCTGTCCTCCGGGATTCACCGGCTACGGCTGTGAGAAGAGTAAGTTTGTTATAAGAATGCAAATGCTTCCCCTGTAAGTAAATTAAGAAATCAATTTCTTAAATAAAAACCTGACAGTATAATCCTAGAAGAGGGAGGAGACAATGACTTCACAGCAGTGAAGATGGACAAGGGTTGCTTGTCACTCACCCAAATGGTTTGGTCAGTTCTGGCCTCTGTGCCTGGCGCAGTTTGGGCTGGTGGGGTTTGCCCTCTCTAGCTTTGCAGCTGTCTGGCTGGCAGGGAGCAGCTGGGGGCTAAACTGAATCAAAATAGACTGAGGAGGTGCCAGCGGAGCCCAGCTCTGGCTCGCGGCCATCACTGTACCATGGGTAAAGCAGCAGCTCTGCTTTCCGTTGGCTTTGTCCCCATGAGAGACTGTCTATTCCTGCTGTCAGAGCTCATGGAAATGTCATTATCTGGTTTGTCTTCAGCATTGAGTTTGGCTGTCTGGAGCGGTCTTTGAAAACAGGCTTGTTCTGTGACCCCGGCTGCCTAATTTTGACTTTGTTCTTACTTACAACGTTTTGCCTGAGCACTGCTTCAGCAAAAAGAAGAACGACACCAAAAAAGAATTAAAAGAATTGACATTGGTGTCCCATATCCTCCACTAAAAGACTCTAAATCCTGACCCACAACCAGGGCAACTTAATAGAAGTGAGATGTAAGAATTAGAAGTGGAAAGTCCAAAATCTGTAGGCAATGTGGCTGTCAACAGGCAAAATGAAACCTGTGAAGATGTTGGTGCTACAGCAGCTTTGCAAGTTTAAACTCCCTGCAAAAGGTAGAATGTCTTTATCCACACGCCTGGTTCCTTGTGAATTATGCTGTTATTTTAGTCAATTTTACCTGGCATTTCCCTATGATTTTTTCTAGTGACAAGAAAATTGTATCTGGCCCTTGACAGTTGGGCACAAATTGACTGAACAAAACAAAATCAAGCAGTGAAGTAACCCCCAAGTAAATGTAATAAATCTAAAGTCCCGGAGGATAGCGTTGTTCTGTAGGCAGGGGTTTTATTTAATAAATTTGAGCTCGCTCTTTGTTTGAGTGCTATATTTACCAAGACAAATTTAATTTATTGGTTTACATTTCCTCTTCCCCAAGCTTGTCCACCAGGCACATATGGTAAGAACTGTAACCAAGTATGTCAGTGCTCTGCTGAGAATGAGGAATGTCACCCGGTGACCGGCGACTGTACGTGCCACCCGGGGTACTACGGGGCCCGCTGCAACGTCCGTGAGTACTTTTGTGGGCTGCCCACTTTCTGAGCGAGGACTGAGTTATGCAGAAGCATGTGCTGGTGCTTTGAGTTCATCTGTGTCAGTACCTTTCAGCGTTGACTGAGATAAAGAAAGCATAAGTTGGGTTAATTTACAATAATAAAAATACCTGTATTATTGCAAAGGATTATTTAAAAAAAAAAAATTAAAAGACAGACTCATTTACTAGCTACATTATTTCCAATTTCATGCCACGCTGAAGAATATCAGTATCATTCTCTGCATTTACCTTTCATCTTCAGCTACACCTGGATATTGTGTAACTCCTTCATTTCCAAACAGCTAGGCCAAAATACTTACCGAAATCTCTGCGTGCTCAAGTAAGGACAGATGGTTATTAGAAAACAACAAGCTGTAATTGGCAGTAAATCTAAGTGATTCATAAAGTCACTTAAGTTGTCGGTCCTTCTAAGGAACAATCAAATTAAACAAATTGTTACTCTGGATTGAAAAATGGTGACTAGTGTAGAGGACAATATGCCAATTTGCCTAACGCTCCGTCATAAAAAACATTCCCAGATCCACATGCTTCATGCCAGTGTTTTAGGACATCTGTGAAGTTGTTTCTGGTGGAATGTGGCAGCTGATAAGAAACATATACCAAACTATCCAATAAAGGAGACAGTTAATTGCCTTTTTATTTACAACTTTAATTTCGTTCTTACTCCATGGCTTGTAATGGTCTCATTTCAAAAAAAAAAAAAAAGCTGTCATCTTTCAAGCTCAGTCTTTCTCTCTTTGGCAAATGCTTATTTTTCTTTCTTAGGAATCCAGTGCGGCTCTGTTTGGTTTGCTTGCTTTTTTGGGTGACAATTTGGATACAAAGGCCAGCTGCAGTATATGCGGCCGTAGTACGGGTTAAACCTGTGCTTTATTCCTCAAGTAGAAATAGGAAAGAGGCTCATTTTAGAGTCGGGCATTTGTATTACCTTCATGTCATCACAAGTTATTCTTTTAAATGTAAATGTAAGGATTGATTCTATCCTTCTTTGTACATCAGTTCTCACTGTAAGATCGAAATCTGGCCCTCAATATCTCGGCTAGAGCCATCTGGATCCATTATACATTAGGTTATAATATATATTATGGTAGAGCACTAGTGGAGATCAACTATTTAACAGTATCATTTTAAAAGACTTAATCATGGTTAGCCTATTACTTTTATGTAGCAATCTTTCAGTAATGATTACCTGTGCATGTAGTACTAAATCTCTGTAGATTATAATAAATGTCCTCGAGCTTGCTTAGATCCTTAAAAATTTATTTCAGAATTTTAAAATTTAAAACATTAGTAATTACACTGAAGTTCTGATATAAAAGAAATTACTTACAAAATGAAATCTATGTTTTGCTGCATTCGGAGGGGATTTTGGCATGGACTTCTGTGTAGCTAGGATTAAACCAATAGCGTATGAGACATGTGCCTTCATTGCATTGCGTTCTCTTAGATTCCAAAAAATAGACAGTATCTTGGACAGCAAATTCTCACTTAATAAATATAGTTTTGTTAAACGTTTACTGGAGACATAATGGAATGGTGGAGGTTCACAGAGAGAGAAAATTTGTCTCGCATCTATGTGGAGTTTTTTTCCTATTCTTCTCTATGCTACTCTGACCACTGCATAGACAGACACAAAAATGGAAGGGAAACAGTTGAAGTATGAGTTATTTTTAGGTTTAGGTCAGTGAAGTGAGAGATTGTGGACCTGATTCTGAAGTGACTGTCTGATAACCAAGGATAGCTAGCGTGACTTCGGTGGGAATACTCCATGTTCCCGCCGTCCTCGCTACAGGGAGAACTGGGGCTGCTCCAGGATGAAGAAGCTTTCGATATAATATTAAAAACAGCATAGGGAGCCGCTCCCAAAGATGTGAAATGGGCTTCAGTCCAGTCAACATGTGGTTGGATGCTGCTGGAAATGGTTTCTGGCAACTATTGCTATATTTATAGCTCTGTGAAAAAAGGTTCAAGAAAGTATCTATAAAAGGTGTAGTTGGCTGGGAAGTCAAATTTCCAGGAGCCAAGAGCAACGAGGCTTTCATGTTCTCAAATTTTGGAGTGAAGAGCTGAAACAGTCTCTTGGCAGGATCCAAAGGAAGCAGACAAACTAGCAATAAGGTTCCCATCAATTGTCCATAACTCGGTGGACAGGCAGATCTACTTGAGTGGAGTTATGAATAAAAAGCAGTAAGTGGTGTTGTAATGGATAAAAAAAACCCATGCTATGTCTCTGTGACATTTACTGGGCTAGGTGAATCCTGAGCCAGAAAGACCTCACCAGCTTCACCTTCAAGCTGTAGGTAACAGGATGCTTCAGAAGTGATTTTTTTTGACAATGCAATTAATAACATTGGTAAGAAAAGCCCTAGCATATGCAGTTGGTATGAAAAGATTTAGGAGCTCCTGGTCATGGCAAACCCACCCAAACCAGAAGGAAAAAATCAGGAAATGAGTTAGAAATCTGGCTGCTGCTCCTGCCATTCTCAGAAAAACATAAGTCAGATGCACAGGAAACTGTTAAATTAGAAAATGTCTTTATGAGATAACTGGTGGCTAGAGGCTAACCCTCTTTATAAAGGCAGAGTCTACTTAAATGGCAGGACACTGTGTAAATTGCCCTAGCTATCTGCATAGAAGTTCTTCTGCAAAGTAGTAACAGATGAGATGGCCTTGTTAATAATCACGTGAACGTCGCAGCTGATGTGTTTGCCCTGCTTGCGCTGCTCCCTGTTGAACCGTAATGAATAAAATGCTGCAAGGCTAAATAAATTGGTAAGGAGGGAATTACTGCATCCCTTTCAGTAACGGAGCATCTCTAGCTAGTCTTGAGCTGAGAGACAACTCTGAAAGCTTTGCCAGGGAGAAGCAACATGTTTAGGAGTGTGGGAAACAGAATTTAAAAAAGAGAAAAGCCAAATTATGACCGAAAAAAAAGGGAGGAGGAAAAGAGAAGCTCACGTAGAGTCCAGTTAAATCATTGAATCTGGGTGTGTCCTTAACTTCATGTCTTGGTGGAAATGAAATAGATGTTGCGGGCTCACTCTTTGGTGCCAGGGTTTGCACATGAAACAGAATTTCTGTACTGACAGATGGAAGCACTGTTGATGAAGTATTCATTGAGAAGAAGCCATGGTTGAGAAGGGCCGGGGAGAGTATCTGCGTGTTATAAAAGTGTGTATCTGTTTTGTCCTGAAGATTTTCTATCCTGGTTTGAGTGGAAGCTAATTTTCAGTTTTATTTTAAAGGGCATCCCTTTAAAGCTTCACCATAAGCTCTCCCTCTCTATTGAACAGTTCAAAAAATCCAGAGATTTCTCCAGCCACTTCAGACCATGCTTTCATGCCTTCAGAAAAGAGAGAAAATGTATAAAGTTATTTATGCAAAGACTGTGAGAGTTCTGTTGCTTGGAGACGTGTGCAAATATATATTCAACCAGACTTCCAAAGTAGCCATAGGCCTTTCTTTTGCCAGGGGAAGAGAAGGAAGGAAAGAGCAAAGAAATGACATGTAGAGGTAGTAGCACTAGTGGAACTGTTCAGCGATGATCATGTTACTTTAAAAACACCAGCTTCTCCCTTTTCAGTGGAAAACACTGGAAAATTAGGAGAATAACTTGCATCTCTAGAGTTCAGTGGTGGCACGCCGGAGGCAACCCTGACACACAGAGGCATGTGCCTAGCAGCTCTGCCCAGCTCTTTTCCCCAGTTCCAGCCTCCATCACTCTAAAGAGTATCTTGAAGACATGAGCTAAGCGTGGCAGATGCATTCATGTCTTCTTCATCTTGCATTCAGCTCTCCTTCAACATTAGCTGTCCCAAAAGAAACCAGAAATACTCACTACCACCTGGAAAACCTCTTCATGGATAGCTCATTGCCATGTAACACTGGCTCAGCAATCCATCCAGGTCTAATGTTTCTTCTGGTTATTACAAAATACAGCTGCTTTGGTTTTTTCCTCCAGAGAATTTTCTGGCTTTATATTTAAACCATCTCTCTTCTGTATCTATCTTCTGAGAAGGTGTCTTCTGAAATTCCATGTTATTGTCACATGCACGTTTTCATAGTCTTCCATCTGCAGCCCACTAGATGTGCCAGAGCAATGCCAGCTCCAGTTTGGAGGGAAAGAGTAGATTATAGAGGAAACAAACTTTCTCCAACTTCAACATTTTTAAAAGATGAGACCTGCCCCAGTATCCATAACTGGTCAGCTAAAATGACTGCTAAAAGGGGCAGAGATGGCTCACTGCTTCTCATCATCTCAGGCAAACCAGGCTGTTGCTGCCCTAAGGAAGAGGGACCAGGACGCCATCTCTCCATCTCTGCCATAGGAGGGAAAGGGGGAACAGGTTGATACGGAACAGGGATCCAAGAGGAAAACCTCTGAAGAATGTGGCTTGCTTTTCTTGGTACCGCTACATGTGAGGAATGGGAGGAGCAGGCAGAGCCAGGAACCGTTGGACCAGGTTCGGCAGCAGCAGTCGGTCTGGCTCTCCAGGGGTTTGACATTGCAAGTCAGCACTGCCTTGCTGCCCCAAGGAGTGCCATCTGCTTGTCAGTGCCTACTCCTGGCCCTCTGGAAGTCAATAGAGTTAGAAAATGAAAAGCTGATTTTGGTTGAAAGCAACAAAGTCCTTATGACATGAAATGCAATGGGCCCAGTAGCAACATAGCCTAATTGCTATTTTGTTCTTTTAAAACAGGGTGTCCAAAAGGTACTTACGGTTCAAACTGCCAAAACCCCTGTAAATGCATGAATGGAGGCCAGTGCGACCCTGCGTCAGGAACTTGTGATTGCGCACCTGGTTTCATTGGAGCCGACTGTAGTAAAAGTAAGGCAACATTCATGTTCTGCTTCTTTCAAAAAACAGCAGAGAGAATAATCTGCATAAGAGCTTGTCAGTAGAAAAACAGAAAGATCCCAGCTACCTCCTCCTTGAATTGTAAATCAGGATTCCAGCTTTGTAAAAAAATCTCTTGCAAAATATTTTCCCTCTCTTCTGTATGTGTAGAAGCAAGGACACTCGTCCCAGGATTACAACCTGCTTGCCCAAATTTATTTCTAGAGCCAGCTCAGCATGAATTGCTCAAGTTCCTTCTTCCTGTCCAAAATTTCTAGGTTGAGAAATTATCTCAATATTTTGCTTCACACTATGGTGCCTTTAGTTTCAATAAATGGGAAAAAGATCAAGTTTTGTCATGGCAAAACTGGTAAAGACTCCATGGCAACCCTACTCTTCTGTATTTCAGAGCTAAGCTGTGTGGCTGAATGTCTGTGCTATTTCCAAAGCTATGATCGCTCTGAAGTTCTCTCTCTCACAGAAAGGCAATGTTTTAATGTTTAGTAGCCTATAGCTTTGCTCTTCAGCGTAGGGCAGCATCAATGTTAAGGAAGGAAAGATGTCTTTAGCTGGAAGGATGAGCAGCTGATATTTCAGTTGTACATTCACCTTTTTTTGGTAGGAAACCCACTAAATGTTCCATGTGAAACCATGGATTATATTTATAACCTCAAGTAAAGTTTCAGAGGAAGAAGCAGTCGTGTCTTTGGATGGATTTTGCTTTCATAGTTGTTGCTTTGAAGCATATTAGCTGGAATAAAAATGAAGCCAACTCTACCTATAAGATCCTGCCTATGTTAAAAATGAAAACTGGCATTAGATACCCAGGGTGTTTAACAAAAGACTGTGTTTCCTTCAGCTTGCCCTGAAAACCGATATGGGAAGGACTGCACCCTGTTCTGTGCATGCGGTAAAGGTCAGTGTGACCCACGGACTGGCAAGTGTACCTGTCCTCCCGGCCAAATGGGACCCAGCTGTCAGCAAGGTAACAAAGCAGGACCCAAGGTCATCTTGTCAGTTGGTGACATACTTAAAATAACCAGCAAATAAAGCTCAGCGCCAAACATTGTTTATAACTGTGTTTCCCAATGCGGCCGCTTGATAACGTTGCAGTTTGCCGTACTCGGCCCCTGTCCCTCTCCACTCCATCGCCCTGCCTTTATCCTGCCCCTGTCTCCTGTCCACATCTCACCGCTTTGCTCCACCACACTTGGTACCATTGCACTGGTTTCTTTGCAAAGCTGAAGTGACTCCTTTCGGAGACTGTAGTCCAAACAGAACATAAAGAGGGGGAAAAGGGTAGTTTGTACCACACAACATGAGCAGGCTGAGGGTGCTGTGGGTGGATGGGGCTAAATTTAGAAGCAAATTGCTTGAGCTGAAAAAGTGAAGGGAGAGGATTTGCTGAAGAGGAAGAGTTGAGAGATGGGACAAAGGGACGAGAGCAAGAGGAGTGTATGTGGAATGAAACCAAGTGAGGAGATACGGCAAGACAGAGAGTATTTGGATGAAACCGCTAATAAGCACAAAGTTGTGTCCCACAGCCCTGGGGAGACACCAGGCACTTGGGATGCTCTGTGGGGAGCATGTGTTTGTGTTTATTCCCTGTCACCTTCATCCTTTTTTGGGATGCTAATTTATTTTCTTTCAAACTTTGTTAATTCTCTGTAGTGTGTCCCCAGGGACGATATGGCCCCAACTGCCACCTGACATGTACCTGTCAGAACGGTGGCATCTGTGACCATGTGGATGGCAACTGCACTTGCGGGCTCGGCTGGACAGGAAGATCGTGCGAGAAAGGTAATTTTCTGCTTTGATGATAGTGGATGTGTACATTCAAGCAGTGGTTTCCAGTGTCTGCAGACCCACAAAAGGGGACAGTTTTTGCTTAAGTAGACTCCCTCCCAGCTGCATTCGTCTCTGTAGCTTCTCTCACGCAGAACTGCCCCTACTTAGAGCTTTAGGTCTTTTTTCAGAGACACTTTCCTCGTGAGTCCTGCTCTGTAACTCTCAGAAATCCCTTTGCATGGACTCTTATTTCTTCTCCTGTCTAACTTTTGTGTTCCTCTGTTCATGGGAACATTGTTTTGTATCTTCTCTCATGTGCTCCTCTGAGGTCAGCAGAAGCCTCCGTCTCCCTCCTCTCTTGTTATGTTCTCTCTTGTCATTCTCTTCCCTTTGACATTGGACTGCAGTTGAACTTCCCATGTATTGACTTCCCTGCTCGTACAGTTCTGACAACATCTGTCCAAAGCAATTGAGATCGTCCTGCTATCTCGCCCTTACTTCTCCATGACAGCTCTCCCTTATAAAAGACAAAACACACTTAAACAGAATAAGCTCAGTTTTCACTCCAGGAACACTCCTGCCAGCCCAGAGTAGAGTCTTTCCATGTCTCTCCTGTTCATCTCCCAAAAGTCATTCTGTGCATTTCTGTGTTCCCATTTCTCTCTCTAGGTAAGAGTTACCTGTATAGTTATGGACTTAAATGTTCAAGAAACCATGAGTTTACTGGTATGAAATGTGAATAGTTAGTTCCAAGTAGTTAGTTCTGAGTTCACATTCAAGACAAATGTCATCATTACATCATAACTGCCATGGGGCAATCTCCCTGAAGCACTCCCAGGTCCTCGTTTACAGCTGTTCTGTCCCTGACATCTGTGGAATATCCACCTCAAACTCCATATGTATCTTTACCAAGAACTAGTTGTTCTGGACACTTTTTTAGCAGCATTCATCGATGCAATTATTTCACTTTGTACCTGAGAAGACCCAGAGACCCACTTCACGCCTGTGTGTGTGCAGAGAAGGAGCCAGGAGAAAAGGAAAGATGCTAACTACATGGAGCCACTCACAATGTGAATACCACTGTGGACAGGCACTAAAAAAGTGCAGTTTACCAAAAACTGGCTAACTTCATGTTGCGTAAGCCACCTGTGTTCATCTCTGTCTGTTCCTTGAAATCTCTGTCACCACCCATAGGCTGCATTTGGGTTGCAAAACCTCAGTAGGGTCATGCAGGTGTCACCATGTGGAGCAGTGCATCGTGGGTGTATCTTAGAGATGTGCTTAGACAAAAAGTCTCTTGAAGTCAAGCACAGGAGGCAGACATGCACACCGTATAAGGGACAGTGTGTTATATCACTAGAAAGAGCTTCACTGTTTATCTTTTGACAGAGATTGCTAAGTTACTGGAAAACTGAGTCTTGATTTCCACAGCAGTGTGGTTTTGAGTGTGTTTTGACTTGAAATCAAAGGCAGATAATCAGGCATCCTTTTTCTGGTGATTAGATATGATGTTCTTGAAACATCTTGTCTGACATTTGCAGTTACGAATCTGATTATTTGGACAGCCACGCTCATTGAAGTTGGTCTGCCCAGATTCAAATTATCGCAGCAGTGGAAAGTTAACTTATGCAGAAATGATGCCTAGGTTAATTATATTGGCACAGTCACTTTTGCATGACTTGGCTTTCAGTAATTTGAGATGTGTTTGGTTCTGTAAAAGCAGATATCTTATTATACGTGGAAAGTCTGTTGCTATGTGTAAAAAAGAGATCCTCCTGGTTTTATTAGGAATTGGAATAGTGTGAACTCCAGTGATAACACAGAGGAGGAAAAGCTTCATGCTTTCTTTCACACTTTTTGAATGCCTAAAAGAAAATATTGCTGTAGATAAGAGAAAAAAAATACAAGATACCATTTATGCCATTTACTCTGCAGCTTTCCGACACATGGTGCGGGTTCAACATTGACTACATGAAGAGACAAAAAAGGTAGACTACAAAAAGTACAAGGAAATTGCTGTTCAGACATCTGTATAATACAAAAGGGTTCTCATCAAAATACATAAATTCATCATAGTTGTGCAGAAATGCTGTGTCTTCATAACAAATGTTCTCCTTGGCTCTGCAACTCATTGTATGGGCATCATACCTCAGCTATACAAGCTATCACCCAAGAGCTTTTCTGGGTGAGGTCAGTGATTTTTTTGTTTGTTTGTCTGTTTTTCTGTCTGTGTCCTGCCAGCAGAATGTCTCCCAGGGAAGTACGGGTCTGGCTGTGGCTTGGACTGCTCATGCCAGCACAACGGCACCTGTGACAGGTTCACAGGCTGCTGCCAATGCCCCAAGGGTTACTACGGCCACTCCTGTGAGCACAGTAAGTGGAGGCACTCTGGGCAGCCTTGTCCAACAGTGATGGGATTTGGGGCTCCAGAGTAGTCACATAAACACCTTGCCGGTTCAGTTAAACTTTTTGGGGTGTCCCAGTTCACCCGGCTGCTTCCAGATCTGACTAACTTGCATACCTCTGATGCTGGGGTGGTACAAGTTTAAAAGCACATGGCACTATTAGAGTTAATGGTAAATATAATTTTTGCTGGCTCCCAGGGAACGCAGCAAACAATACAGAGGATTTTAAAGGGATGTCTGTTTTTCTTTGTAAACCTTCCTCATTTGATACTTTCATTTTTCAGGGTGTCCCTTTGGATTTTATGGGCTAAGCTGTCTTCATGCATGTGCCTGTAAAAATGGAGCGAGCTGTGATGCAGTGACAGGACAGTGCATTTGTCCTTTGGGCTATCAAGGTGTCTACTGCGAGAAAGGTACTTGTACCCCTCTGATGTAAAAGAAAACAAACAAACAAACAAAAATAAAGACCCCCCCCAAACCATGTCATTACTCAAATTTTTGTTGAGAGCAACTTCTGTATTTTGAGCTTTATGAATATCCCAAAACACTAGATTTGGGATTGTTTACCTGTTATATAGCTGGGTGTTCTCATTTCCTTATAAATTAACTAATCTGGTTCCGATTAACACAGTGAAAGTCCTGGTCTCCGTGATGTCTTGCAGCAATGAGTTCCACATGTTGTTTATTAAAAATAAGTCCCTTTTACTGATTCTAATTTTGATTCTAAAACTCCAAATAAGATTATTAAATAGGTGCACGTCAGACCTGTTGAGTGTTATGGAATGGTCTTCTAGAGAATTCTAAGTAAAAATGAAAATAAGTGCCAGTTACATTTCTGGGACAGTTTTACAGATTCCTTTGGTAGGTTAGTTTAGATGAACCTGACATAAGGAGAGTTCATATAAATATTATGCCTATTCCACTATGTTTGATTCTTCATTAAACTTGACATTTACATTAGCTTCAGTGGAGAGTTTTTGAGCTTTCCTCTGAGACATCCTGGAAAAACTCTGGCCTAATGTTCATCTTGCCATTCAAATGCATGTCTAAAAAAGTGCTCTTGCTGTCAGGCTGCGACAGGGGCTGGTTTGGAGAGAGGTGCCAGCACCGGTGCGACTGTGGAGGAGCTCCTTGTGATCCAGAGACTGGGAAGTGCCTTTGCCCACCTGGGAAGACTGGAGACAAATGTGATGTTGGTAAGGGTAATATTTTCTAAGGGCTGGACTATGTATAGTTAAACCAATATGACCTGTTGGTCTAAGCATAACTGTGAAAGGACATTTGCCGGTATTCAAGAACACATTGTTTGTAGCAAATTGCTCTTACGGGTTATCAACAGCTTTATCAACAGGCTGTACCTCTTGATTTAATCAATACTCAAACTGATACACTGATAGGAAAACTGTTTATGGGTCAACTGTAAAATGTCATTCGCCCTGAGTTTTGAAGAATGTATGCTGGTGAAGAATATACCAAGATGCCCATAGTTTTACAGACGTAGTTGGGAAGACTCCAGAGGGTGCAAATGGACACGAAGGGATCCGATTGCTGTGTTTGTCACACGGACATTTGTGACCCTTTTCAGACCAATGCAAAAGTATGTCCAGCTCCAGGTTTGCTTCACCAGGAAGCAGGGCAGAATCCCTGCGGATGAGGGTAGTGGAGCTGCAGCAGCTATACCTGCCTCTGGGGTTCAGCAGTAGTCCAGGAACATTTAATCCAAATAAAATTCCCTCATTTGCAGCATGGGCACTTGTGCTGTGTGTTTGGGGAAATGATTGGCCCATGAGAGCAGAATTATTTTGTAATAAGGGTATAAAAATAGGTGAGAAAATTCTCCTGTAGGGAAAACCAGTCCCACCACTGTAGCCCGAAGAGATGGTTGCAGGGCTGAGAGGCAGCAATGGCAGGCAAGATTCTTGAGCCAGAGTCTGATCATAGTTATGACAGAGTAAATATAGGGTAATTACTGGAGTAAAAGGAATTGCGGTGGTTTAAACAAGTGTAAGAAGAGATTTGTGATCCTAATGCTGTGGCAAACAAGATAAAAGGAGTGAATATCCATGTCCTGCTATTGGATTTTCACACCAGGAACCACAATCCTCCTGAGCCCCTGAATCGCAGTGGGGGAATATTTTTTCTCCTTTTGTTCTAGGATAGGGCAGGAAACAGCTTTAAACAGCCTGTTATTAATGCAAAGTAATTGCTGGGAGCTTAAGTGCTAGTGCAACCTGCAAAACTGAAATGGAAAATTATTTGCTTCCCTCTCCACACTGTCCTGTGGTCAGAAACCGAAGCCACCCAGTCTGCAGGCACTGGTCTGACGGGGGACATCAGCTACCCCCACAGCAAGGACGGCGCTGGGCATCCAGGGGCCTTTCCAGTGACATTTTAGGCAGAAGTGGAACACAAGGGGGAAGCTCAGCACCAAAAATGTGAACTGAGGTTTTGCTCCTTGCAAACACTAGGAGTCATTTTTATTTTTCTTAAATCAGCTAGGGTAGCCCCCATCCATGAAAAGCTGTTATGGGGTATGTTTTATTTGCATTTTTATTTTCAATTAGGCTCAGTTCATCTGTGATATAACTGTGAGCAGCTGTGACTGTGCAGCAGCCATAAAGATAAAAGGCCTGATTTTAATTTGAACTCTGGTAAAGCACCCATTAAACAGGCAAAATGTTAATTAAAAAAAAAAAAGACAGAGAATATAACAGACTTTTATGGGCGCTCTTTTTCTGTAGTAAATTAACATTGCAGACTTTCAAACAGATGTCTTAAATACACATTGTTATTAACATGAAAATGTGGTATTACATAAATGAAAATCAGGTCCAGAGGTGTTTGAGGAGACCTTTTCTCATAACATTTCCTAATTGAAAAGGCCAAGCTCTGAGCGCATGGGGAGAGTTCTCCCACGTGTTGGGGCTGCAGCTGATGCAGGGCTCAGCAGCACTTTTATTTACCTAATGGTGCTTGTGTGAGAAAGCAAGCGCCTTGATTATTTAAAGTATTCTCTAGCAAGGTGAGGGAGAGAGGGCTATTGTTTACAGTGTATTTAGCACCCTGCCTTGTGACCTGCTGCTAACTTTTCCTTCATGCCTGTACTCTGCATAAAAAAATTGCAATGAGGTATGAAATGTATTTGTATTTGGGAGTGAGACATTTTGTGAGTTTAATTTGTCAGGAGGCAACAGAATTGTGCAGTCGGAGTAAGACATAAGATTATATATAAAATGATTAATTTTCAATTTCACATTCTTTGAGTGAAGGCTTTCTGCTGGTGCACGCAGACAGCCAAGCCGTGCAGTGGAGAGCTACAGAAGATAGTGTGGATCCAGGATGCTGACAGTAACTTTCCTGAGCAGATCCCAAGATCTTTTCTGCTGGGCTGTCAACCCTTGTTTTTACACCAGTCATGATTTCCATTCTGGGAACTTCTTTAGGACAGCTGGGCTACGGTTTGGGCAGACCATGCGGTAGATGAAACTTGAGGACTGCAAAGCTTTCCAAAATGTCATGTTTTAATGTTAACAGATGTAGGTGTCTGAGTAGCTTCCTGATCCTGGAGAACAGGAAGACTACTAGGGAGCATTCACCCTTTCCCAAATGCTTCTGTCCTTCCAGAATGCAGGTCAGACCAGTACGGCCCTGACTGCTCCCTGCGATGCCAGTGTGCCAGCAAATCCCGGTGCAATCCGTACAACGGGAACTGCATGTGCCCAGCCATGTGGATGGGGCCAACCTGCAAAGAAGGTAACACAAGCTGGAGATGTGCAGCCTTTCTTAGTTGAAGAAATCATGCATTGACTATGGTGGTGGTCAGTGGACTGTTTGGACAGGAGTGTCAACCCACCGCACAAACGTGGTGCTCAGCAGCAGCCACCACAGTTTCTGCATCGGGCTGTGTGAGGCAGAATCTGTTCTGTGTTTCCATCTCTGGTGAAAAACTCGGAGCCTGTGATAGCAGCAGCTTTGCTTGGAAGAGTTATGTTTGGTGTGTGCTGTCCTCCTAGAGGTCCAGGCGCCTGATGGTGCAAATGCCAGGAGTCATTCCAGGTGGTTGTGAGGTCTTGGCCAAGCTGAACTGACTCAGTGCAGTGATTTCCCCTCACAGCAGGCTGTGGAGATCTTGCACAGCCTGCTCAAGGATTCCCGAGGCTGCCTCCAGCACAGCTGTGCTGGAGAGTGGTACACTCTTCTGTGCCTGCCAGTATGAAATCCTGCCCTGAAATAGTTGATATCCACAGCCTCTGTAAGGTGAATAAGGAGGTTTACTTGCTGCACGTGCCATCACGTTCACTTACTTTTTGTAGAGGTGTCAGGTGTTGAAGAGCATGGTGAGATGTGATAAGCCAGATAAGTAGATAAAAGATTGGAAAATAGATTTGGATTGATTTGTGAGCATGCTAAAGCACTCATCGCACTATCACAAAAGGGTTTGGGTTTTTTTTTTTTATTTAGATAATTTCTCTTCTTAATGAGATATAGTACTGAGTGAAAGTTGCCTCCCACTTGTAGTCTAATCACCAACTGGCTTGATGGTGATACCATACAATTCTGCATTTAGTTTAGGAAACGCTTTGGAAACCTTCCGTTTGAGAGGTATTTTATTGTTTTGCCTGCTCTCTGCCTCTGTGAGGAGGCCAGTGTAACTTAGTCCTCTGCCTTCTTTTGAAGAGTACAATTTATTGAATTATTTAAGTGTAAATTGTATAATCTGTATAATATTTCAGTATTGTGTTATATAGACCTGAAACCGTGTTTCTACTTAATTCTCTAGGTGGCCCTCCAAAGCTTCCTTTTTATGAAGAACAAACTCAAGAAAGAGGGAATATTTTTCCAAGAGCTCTACAACAGTAACATTTGGACTAATAAATGAACTGTTTTATATGCACAGACGGTATTTGAATTTGGATATGAAAACAGCTATTCAATTCAGCTTGAATTGTACTGAAGTATTCACACTTCTTATGGAAGACTACAGAGGCCATTTAGTAGCTGGATCCTTTTAAAAAGTTGAATCTGTTTCATGTATTTATTCCTAGCTCTTACCCCTCCATTAATCTGCTCTGGACATTCTTTCTGATATATAGTATAATTCATTGTTTGAAAGCTTGGACGTGTTTTTAATAAGACCAGCTCCAAAGTGTATCAGGCTAAGCAGTATGTAACGTATCAACGTGCAGTGAGCCACACCACGTATAAGTTGCTTTCTGAACCTGCTTGACAACCAGCATGAAGTTTAATGAGCATTTCACAGATTATGAAGCCAATATGGATTCACTGCAAAATCACATTGCATGGAAACTAGTGGGATTCACCAAATTAATTCCTCTTTGAATAACATTGTGTGCTCTAAAAAAGCATTCAGTCTAACTTTAAACTTGGAACTGAAGAAGAATCCACCACAGTCCTCGATAAGTTTTTAATTAATTTAAGAATATGTACTGCATTTCTAATGTGGATTGACTGATTGGAAGTTCTCCATCTATAGCTTGCTTATGTCTGAAACCATCTTCCAAAGGCATGGTGTCATCTGTCAGACTTTTCTGGCTTTCTGTGTTCTCCCATCTTGTCAGTTGAGTTTCTCGGTGGTTTGTCGAGTCAAACTGTGCAGCAGTTCTCACCAACAGTACCTGCTAACACAGTAAAGAGTTTTATCTTCAATAGAGAAGGCAGATAGTAAGCAAGGATAGATGTTTAAAGGTAATCTTTGCATTCTTTATATAAAGGATTATAATGTGCTTTTACTGCACAATATTTTGATTAAGCTTTAAAAAGTCCTGATACAATTCAACAGCTGCTGTTGGTCACTTAATAGAACAAAGACATTTTTGGTGCTGTGTTGTTTGTTTAGGCAGGTTGTTCTTTAATATAGGACTATGTCATTATAAAGAAATAATGTTCTTTATCTTAATATCTGAGTTAACCAGACTAAAAGATTTCAGAGTGCCTCTTTATACCTCTCTTTAGGTTAGGAGTTACAAAATCTATGTAGTAACAACCTCTTGAGTCTGCCTATTTCAAAAGTGCACTTATTAAAGGGCATCAGGACCATGGGCTCAGTAGACGTGGTAGTACAGGCAGTTCCAGGTCTTGTGTTCACACTACCATTCACACACCATAACAAAGTGCAGCTCTGCAAGAGAAGGTTTTTGTCTTAGAAGAGACAAAGTGACAATAATTGATGCTAACTTGTCATTTTTAAAGATGTTGTTTGTTGTTGTGGTTGGATAATGAGAAGGTGGAGTAACAGTTTTAACCCACGGTTCACCTCAGGTCTTAAACACATCTGTAGTCATTAACTGTCCAGTACGAAGCATGCAACGCTTGCTCACCTGGGAGTTTAATTCAAACTGTGATCTATTGGAAGCAATACAGGTTTGGTAGGTATTTTTCAAGCTTCATGGAAGTCTTATTGTTGTTATTCATCACTTCATAGGTATTGAAAGTCATCCTAAACACAGTAAAGATATTTGTGAATGTGTCAAAATTAATTAACCAACTGTGCTTTCAGCCGGAAAATCACAGGGGCTGATGCTAATCCCTTGTCATTTCTTCTTTAGAGCTCTATAAATGTTGCCGGAAAGTTTACTTAATGTAAATGTGGCAAATTGTTGTTGTCCCAAAACTAGTCAGAAGTGTGTGGCTCTCTGCAGGGCTTTACTGTCAGCTGTGACATTTTAAATGTTCTTTTGGAGATGTGATGGCCTGGGTCTGATCCTACAGTTATGTGAATTTGGGGCCATTTCACTGAACCGGAACTGATAAGGTAACTCTCCTGTGAGACAATTAGGCATAATCTTAGCAACTGCTGGAGAAGAACGATTGAAGTTAAGCAATTGACATATTTTGATCTTAACTATGTATTTACCGCAGGGCCACACTACAAGAGTAATCCAAGCGTCACACTGTATTCAAGATTTTTCATAGAGTCATAGAGTACATTAACTTGTAAGAGACCTCTGGAAGTCCAGGCTTCTCTTTAAAGCCTGGTCAACTTCAAAGTTAAATGGCCTTGCTCAGAGATTCTTCCAGTCGAGTTCTGAGTATCTCCAAGGGTGGAGATCCCACCACCTCTTTGAGCCCCTGTCCCATTGAAAATTTCNTTTTTTTTTCCTAGTTTCTAATCAGAATTTCCTAAGTTTCAACTTCGGTCCACTGCTGCTCATCCTTTCAGTGTGCACCTCTGAGAAGTGTTTGGCTTCATCTCATCTACAGCCCCCATGGGGTAGTTGAAGACAGCAGCAATACCTCCCCCTTGGTCTTCTCTTCTGAAGACTGAGCAAACCCTGCTCTCTCAGACCCAACTGTGTCAGCCCCCATTACCTCGGTGGCCCTCCACTCTCCCCATTCCAGTACATTGGACATTTCAGTTTAGGGAAAGACGCCCGATGACTGGTATGGTTACTCAGCAGCTAATACATAAAACCCAAGGATTTATACATTGCTGTTTGACAGCAGTTTATTAAATGTACTGTTTTTTTCTTGTCTATGTATACTGATAGGTGATTAGAGCAGCTAATCAAAGGGGAAGCCTTTCTCAAGCCATATTATTTACACCTATGTATACTTGTTTACATTTTCCACAGTACCTTGATAATAGAATTGTAAATATGTAGTATAGAGGAAATAAAAGATTTTTGTATTAAGTATTTCTAAAGAATGTCACAATTTTAGGTACATGATGAAACACATATTTTAAGTGACTGATACTGAGCCTGTGCCAGTGAATTAGAGGCCCAAGTAGATCTGCCTGGGAAATATTTCAGCAAACTTTTTTTTTAAATCTGAAAATGCCACTTCATACAAAACCATTCACATGCAATAGTCTTTTTTATTCATTCCTCCTTCAGAATGCTTCTTAGCTTCTTTATGTTATTACCTTGGGGAAAGAAGTTCACTTCAGTGCCATTAAACAGATCATTCTGATTTGGGGCTTAATATGACCATGTTCCAAAACAAAAGTACCATCATATAAAGGTAAAAAGTGAAGTATTTCATATGAAAAGATCACTTTTGATGGGGTGGTTTTGAATGTCTTTTCTCGGTTCTCTAAGTGTGAAGGTTTTCACTTTTTTCACAAGGCAGGGAAAATGTTAACAGGATGTCGTTTTCTAGAAGAAGGGCCAATACTTTACATCATTAGCTATTAATTAAGGAAGTTTGCTTGCTTGTGATGTCATTAATATGTTTTGATGCTGCTCCTTCCTACAGATGAACAAATTTACGTAATTCTGTGCCTGCAAAATGGTCTTTATTAGACAGCATGTACTTTTTAATGGAAAAGCTACTAACTTTTACTTACTTAAGCTACTAGTTTTTCCATAGATTGATTTTGTGGCAAGTGAGTTTAATTATTACTAAAATAACATAACTCTGCTTATTTGCTTTGTCCGATTCCAGGGAAAAACTGTCAGTCCTGAACATAGCACTGGAGCTTGTTGAAAATGAAAGTGAAAACTTCAGTGAAAATGGTTTTTATATTTAAATTTATGTCCATCTTCCACTTGGTAAATGCCTTTCTTGGCTCTCCATTTCCCAGAAGACTGACATTAATTACGCTTTCTTGAAAAGAGTGCTCTGTGTATTCCACTGCAACACACTTGCATGCACAGATAACTCCTTTCAGAAAGACATTTAAATTACTTTGACCATGCAGTTTCTGTGCCAAATCCCACTCTCTTACCTTGTTGTGTATTCCAGATAACTTCAGTCTGAGTGGAAATGAGTTGAGTGTAACTCAGTGGGTCCAGCAGAATCTTACTCAATGTGAATTCATGAAACCAGAACAACATGTTTTAAGTTAGACTTCAGTATTTATAACACTATCCTCATAGGAAAACAATCAGAATTTTAAAAATTCCCTGCTTTCCCTGCCAAAAATTATTATTCTACTTTTATCCTTTTTATGTTGAAGAACTATAGCTAATAAGTTTGCCCAGATTTCTTGCCAACCATATTATTTTGATTGGCTGCAGGTTTCTGTTTGTGTAAGTAATAACCACCGTAGTATCAGGAGCTGCCAAGGGGACAAACATGGAAATTATACCTTCATGTCCTTCCCAGAAGAGCCAAAGACACATTTTGGAGCCATGGTGGCTTCATGCTGTTGATCTAACAGTGACAAATAATATTTCTGTTAGGGTTTAGCTTCTTATCGGAGCAAAGAAAAGCTTAGGAAGAGTCCTTGAGAGAACTGGTGGACCAAAAAACCTCCATCCTTGCATTATTTTTTTATATATTTAGGCTAGAAGCCTTCTCGGTCCCCAGTTATTGAAGGACTTTTCCTGCACGTTGACCTGTGGCTGACTGCAGCAGCTCTGTGCGTGAGCTGCGACTGCCCAATAATTCTTTTGTGGGGTCAAAGCTTTACATTCTAACACTGTGTAAAGCAATTTCTAGGAGTAAACACCGTATCTCAGACTTGTAGAGCATAAATTGTTTATTCTGTTCTTTTTATTGCTTTTAATAAGCACTTGTGTAGCAATATTATGTCTTTGTGAATTTGTAATCCCTCTTGAAAGAATATGTGGGATATATCTCAAAACTGTACTGTACTTTCTGTTGTACACGTATCATAGCGAAAGGATGTTGACTTTTTCATATAAACATGTCATTAAAACTTGTTCTCGTTTTCTCCTCATTGATAGTCTTGAAGCAATAGGCTTATGTTGTGGATGAAACTTTATTCTGTTGAACTAATTCACATTCAGAGCAAACGTGAAATCACACCTGCTTTTAGTAGCTTGTATAGAATAAATAATGGCCTATACATAAATGGGTTTATATATGATCCCTGACCAGAGCAACTTGTCCAGTGACCGAGCCTGATAAATAGAGGTTTCTGGCACTCAGACTCCAGAGTATTAGAAATATTCAAAACACAGCATAAATCTTGCTGGAAGAGGATGGTTATGAAGTGTAACATTTCTGGAAGACTTGGGCATGAAGCACTTTGAAAGTATTTGAAACTGCACACCTGCGGGCTTCCATCAGCCTTCTTGGACACTTCCCAGAGCCTAATACTCGCCGAACAAATAGCTCGGTTCACCTTAAGGGTATTGTCTTCTCGCATTGGCAGGAGCTAAAGGAACACATGTGCCTGTTTAATGCCAAATAATGCAATAAGTGTGTGCTGGTTAATTGGAAGTAGCATGCTAAATTGAATTCAAAATGTGTATCAAAGGGGGGACAGTATATCAAGCTGTCAAGGAAAAAACAGACAGATATGGCTAGCTAGCTTCTGGGAGAACAGCTCTACAGGCTTGGACTTATTTTTAAATTTTAGAGCAAACATTTTAAATTAAGCTCTGTAGTACTGCAGGATTTTGTCATATGTGATTTATGTCACTTTTCATACAGTTTTCAACAAGGAATAGAATAATTAAGTTCATTTGGTTTGTCATCTTTTTAACATATGTTATAAAGATGGTTCTATAATCATTGCAACTTACTCAATAATTTTTTATTAGAAGCAATATTTAAACTATTAAAAGAAATTGTTGATGTTATTGCACTAACCTTTCAGTTCCTCTGATTGCTATTAGTAGCTGATCAAAAGGTAGACATGGGAATATTAAACCATAATATTCTCAACCTATGCGGAGTTAGCGTTGATCTATGTCGTAAAACTGTAAAACAGCCGTGTCTCTGCAGCACTCAAAATGTTCATGTATGTCTGCAATAGATATATGGCACCGGAATAAGCACGACCTCATGACTGTGATCCAGCAAGCACTGCTCCATGGTATGGTCCCCTCAGCATCTTCAGACACTGTTAAACCAGTCTGAGGCCAGCGCTGCTTATCTCTTCTTTTAGTCAGCACTAAAAGTTCACAGGGTGCTAAGAGAGTATTCTGTATACACACAGTAAAAAACCCAAACCTGTCCAAAGCCCATGAATGATTTAAAAATGACCTAAAAATTCTGTATGATATGGCGCTGCTTTGTTGATTCCTTCAAGCATGGTAGTTAAAAAAAATACAACTCAGTTGTGTTGTTTTATATATGAATAAAGATGTCAGCAACTAGTCATCTAACTGTCCATGCCATTTGGCAGTATCTAGCTTCCTTTTCAGTAATAGCCCAATAAATCTTTATCTTTTAGTAAGCTGATGACAGCAAAACATCTTGAGAAGCTGCATGTGGTGTAGATATTATAGTTAATGTTTAAAATGCTTCATGCCATCATCTACTGGGTGTTTTTTCCAGTCCAGATGTAACGTCTTGGCTTAAGGCATGTGCTCACATCTCCCTCTAGTGACTCCAAGAGCCTAATGATAATTAAACTAATTAATTATTTTAGGGTCTGTGATTTCTTGGTGTAAGAGATCAAAAAGTTAGGCTTGCTGCTCCTCAGATGTCAAATCTTGGCTAATTAATTAATATAGTAAAGTGTGGCCTACTAGCA
This sequence comes from Pandion haliaetus, assembly GCA_013401275.1. Classification (NCBI taxonomy): domain Eukaryota; kingdom Metazoa; phylum Chordata; class Aves; order Accipitriformes; family Pandionidae; genus Pandion; species Pandion haliaetus. Next base: position 82,735 of record VYZV01007829.1, on the reverse strand, counting down.
GCAGCCGTAGACCATGGCCCATCTGAGCAAAGGCCGCACAAACGTAGCGAGGTGACGGTCCTGACCTGAGACCACCATGTTTGTCCACAGCAATGGAGATCCATCTCTGCTCAGGTGGCCTTAGTGCTTGCACAGACCTCTTACCAAAAGTAATATGAAATTTGCAGTTTTCCAGTTTGCAGAAGTTTCTGTACTTTGCATAGACTTTTTTTTCCTACTTACAAGTCGGTCTTAGTTCATCCAGAAACATGAAGGAAACTGACTGTGAAATTCAAGGGTTGTCTCATCTCTGTCCCCTGCTTTGAAGATGGTGTGGAGGCTTTCCAGCGTGGGAGCACCAGAGTTAACTGAGCACACATTGCTTGGTTAAGTGGAGCCATATTTGGGGTGGAAATGCGCCATGTTCCCACTGATTCTGCCCTGTTGTTCCAGTTCTCATTAACAAGAAGCTGGCCTGTCATTTCTTTGTTATTTTGTAAGTCTTAGCATGCTATAAATTACTTACAAAGTGACTTAATGAAATTTCTCTGGTTTTCGCAGCTGGAGTTTTTTTTCAACCAGAAATCCACTTTTAAATGATTTATATATGCTGCAAGATACACGGTAGGATTCCTTGCTGTATGTCATCAGCAAAGAATAAGGTCGGTGTGAGCAGAGGCTATGGGGGTAATTCCTGCCAGTCTGTTTGCTTTTTCCCCGTTTCTATTTGACATTTATGTTGTGGTAGCTGTTGTGGATCTTGGCCTTGCACTACTAGGCACGTGAAAAGGCTGCTTTTAATTATTACTTTAACCTTAAGGGTATATACGAAGTACAGAATAGCAAGCGTAATAGCATCACATTAAATATGGGCCGTATTCCTGGGTAATGAGGGATGGGAGTGCTGCAGGAACAGCCTCACAGTGAACCGCTCTGGTCAGGGCATTGCTCTGCTCGAGTCTTTTGTAGAACCCTTCTCCACGCTCTCAAAAGCAAGAGGTTTGAACAGACACCTTGAAGGACTAGTAGAACTGTTCGCCGTCTTATTTAGCATGTTAAAATTTTTTACAAGAACTAGTGAATTTGATCAGAAAATAGTTATTTTTGGCTGCAAATGTGGCAAAACCACTTAAAATACAAACTCAAGAACGTGTTGAAAGGAGACAGTTTGCAAGCCCAGCTATTGTTGTAGCAAAATCTCCCCTCTCGTCCAATGGGAATCCTCTCTCCAAGATATATTACTTTAAAAGTTAAGGTGGATGTCAAGCACCTGGAAATCTTTACATCTTTGAAAAGCATGTTGGCGGGGTTGTTTTGGTTTGGTTTCTTGTTGCAAACCTTTTTGCTGTGGTGTGGTAGCTGGAGTTTGCTACCCTTGGAAGCTTTGCAGATTAATTCAGTAGTTTTGATAATGTGTTACCTACAAAGGATAACGGAGATGTGTGACTTGCAACTTGGGGCAGTGCATCCAGCACTTTAAGTCCAGGTTTTTTACTCTAAAAAACTAACTATAGCATCATGATGAATTTGCAGTGAATTTTCTCTCATTTCTGATTTCTAGCTCAAAAAAAAAAAAAAAAAAAAAAAGCCTTAGCTTCCTTTTTTTTCTTTTTCAATATATAAAAAAACCAGTGCTACTCCCAGGGGTGCAGCCCCCCTGTGACTACCACACAGGGCCCTGGCAAAAATCAGAAAAGGTCTGTAAGGGTTTGGGACAGAATGATTTCACCTAAGTAAGGCAGCAGTAAAAATCCATTTTAATGCATATCTCAGTGAGTGCTTGTGCAAGCAGAAAACAGCCCCTGAACACTTCAGGAACTGAAAAAGGCATGAATCCACAGCGCCTGTTATCTTGAGTACATAAACGGTGCTTCAGTGCCCTGTGCTATAGCTATCACGTCATAAGCGTGTGCCAAGTCACGGGAGAGGTGAAAAACATTACGGCCGATAAATGAATGTTTTGAGTAGGCATGAAGGAGGATGTTGAAAACTGGGTTTCTTCCTGACTGCTGCCAGGAATACAAAGCACCACACAAGAGACTTTGAAGGTCCCTCTGGGAAAAATGCCATTACCAACTCAACTGTGGTGCGTTGTCCAAGTTGCCCTGAAGGAATCTCTGCCAGAAACACCTGTTAACAATAAGGACTTGTTAATGTTTCACAATTATTTTCCCAAGCATGTTATTGCTACACCAGTCCCCAACACAAGAAATTTTGGCAAACGTTAAATACACATGATACCTGTGAAACCTCTGGTCTGTCTGCATCTGCAAAGACCAAGATAAAGCTGCATCTGCAGGTCTGGTGAGGGCTCAGTGGAGCTAAGCTCGCACTTAGCAGGGAGGGATTAATGGGGTGTGTTGGGCACACACTTGGGATCCTTTGGGAACCAGTGCTAGGGAAGAGAAAGTGGTCCATAAATGAAAACTGACCCATTCCAGTGCCTCCTTACCATAGCATTAGAAGTCATATTTGTCATTATTTGTTTGCCCAAGCCTTCTGATTCTTCATTTTTAATCTATCCTTTTCTAGTCCCAAAGCTGACCCACTTCATTAGAGATGAAAAAAAATCTCAGACTTGTGCTTTTCATGCCATTCCCCTGACATGGGGCACAGCTGACATCATGTAGCATTCCCACCCCCCCGCCCCCCGCTCTATATGCAGTCAGGAAGAACAAAAAGCTGTGGCTCTATAGTCATGACAGCTTTCTCAAAGAAAAATCAACATGAGTATCTCATGTTTGTGGAAGAAAGTTAAGCAACAAACTATTCATGGTACATCCTAACTTTTCAGTAGAGGCTGCAAAAGGGAACGGAGGAGAGCTGCACTGGTGGCCAGTAAGGAGGGTTTTCTTGTATTTGCCCCATCCCTCCCAAGGTGTTGGTTCATCACCAGCTTCAGTTCAGACCAGATACAAACTCATGATTTATCAGAGATGTGAGCCTCCTGCTTCAAGATGTATTTACAGCACTCTTGATAGGCATGGTAGACTTCCCCCTGTGGAAGTCAAGGCTGACCAGGCTGTGTACCTTTCCAACTAAAGAAAAACCATGAATGGCGGCTTCTGTGCCTGATATCAAGACAACACAGAAGTTTATTTTGGTAGTTTATCCTCCCTCAGTGAGGAAACTGCAGCACTAGTGCAACACTTTCAATATACCCACCTCACACTGCTGGATCTTAAAGGTAGGGCTGTACCTTGATGGATGTCAAAAAGGGACATCGGATTTTTAAGTTGTACCGAGAGCTTGCCTTCATTATTGAGCCTTGATACAACTTTTCCGTGGGTTTGTAAATTTAGATAGCTGCTTAAATCTCATCTGCTTGATAATGTGCGAGCTATTTGACAGCATACGTTTCCAATTAGTGACAGATTGCTAAATGACATGGGTCATGAGGAACAGTTCGTGTTGATGGTGCAATGCATCTAGATGCTCATGTGTTGAGTGTCACGTCCATTGCTTGCAAAACATATTCATGGACTGTAATGACAGATACTGATCCATTTTGCTTGGCTTTTCCAGAAGAATAGGTGGATTCAACCCTGCTGAGATACAAGAGGGAGCTGGAGCTGGAGTCTCCTACACCCTGGTAAGTGCGCTAGTCACTGAGTGATTTGATAAGAAAAACAACATGGCTATCTTTCTACAAGCTTATAAATACAGCTTTAACATTTGTTTATTTTTAACTGGAATGAGCATACTGGTAATTTGCACGATTTTTCTGCCTCCAAAAATGTCTGAGTGACTCAGTAGGTGGCACCCTTTCTATTCCTTTATTTTCCACCAAATGTCAAAAAAAAGTTGGAGCTGGAGCTTGTGTGTGTGTGTGAAACAAGTTCAGTAAAAATGTAAATGCATATTTGTCTCCTTAATTGAATATAGTATATTGTGAAATCATTACTGTCAGGGCACACTTAGGTTTATACAAACGCTTAAGTAAAGAAAATATATAAACCTAGATTGACTTGAACAATTTGAATGTGATAGCGGACATCTGTGTTCAATAATGTTACTTTGGTAAGCGGTGTTTAATATTTCATGTCAAAGCAAGGAGAGTAATAGAACAGGGTATTTTCTGAATTCTTAGATTGCTGAAGTTTAAGGCACGGTGTAATATATAATCTGTCCTTTGTCAAACTCACCAGAAAGAGCCCTACTGCAGCTGAAGATGTAAAGTGCTCTAATATATATGTTTGTAGACCTCTCCCTGCTTGAGGAATTAATCTTGGAAGGTGTTGAGTGCCCTGAAGTGCCAGTGAAGTCAGTGGGATCTGAAGTTTCTCACAGTTCGGTGGACGGGGATCCTTACAGGGGCTAATCACCCTCCTCCAGTCCCCAGCCAGGAAAGCCCTTAAGCGCTGCTTAATTTTTAGTATGTATGTGAGGAGTCGTCCTGAAACTGGACTTAGTAATGCTGCTGAGATAGCGTCCAGAGGTCCAGCTCATGCCTCCGTCCTCTTGTAAAATAAGAGCTGCTCCCTGACCTTGGGAATTTAAAATCTGGATGTGAAGAGGTAAAAAAGAGGGAGAAAGCTCCTCGCCCAGAGGCAGATCTGCCACTGAGGGCTGAGCCCAGAGTGCCCCAAAATGGGCCAGAGCCTTATCTGCTGGGCTTCGGGTGGTGGAGGAGGAGGGAAAGGGCACCTCTTTGCTCCAAGCAAAGTCTGTGCACAAGTACATCACCAGCTCGAGGACTCTGTTTGCCTTCAGAAATTTCAAAGGAAGAGAAACATTTCTAAGTATCTTCCAAGTCTATTATTAATGAACAATTACATTGATGTTTTTGGATGGATTTGCACAGAGTAATTCATCTACAAACAGATTTTTCTTTTGTATTTCCCCGCCCCCCAACCCCAATCTTTTGTATTTCATTTTTAGGTGAAATTCTGTAGTGGAAGTGGCCAAAAGAAACATGCTTTCCCAAGCTTCATGCTGAATGTCTGTCTGGATATTTTCATTTTAACTGCAGCTTGGGAAAAAAAATGTAAACATGGTGCTAGTATCATTCTTAAGCTGAAACTGTTCTTCCCCCATGTTCAAATAGCATTATAAATGTTTGCTCAAAAGAGGCATATTTATTCATCTAGCCTCTGAGAGAACACTGTGTGCATAGGTAGTAATAAAAATGTATTAAGGAGTGAGAGAGATTCCCCTGGTAAATGGCTTTTCTCTTGACCTCCTCTTAAGCATCTTAGCGGGGCTCTGCTGCTGCCTCTCTGAGGAAGTATGTTTGCACTGGGGAGGAAGAATTTTTAAAGTTGCAGAGTGTTACAAACAGTGAGCAACTAAGTGTGGGTTTGTCTTTTCTTTTTTGTAATGCTGGAGAAAAAGTCTTATAAAAAGATGTGGCATACAAAGCAGTCACACGCAACCCATGTTGTTCCCAACATGCTATATAATTTCTTACAAGGTAGATGATCTATTTAATTGTTATTCCATAACATCTTTTTTTTTCACTAATTTGTCAACAAATCGGGTTTTGGTGTGACTATTAGTTACTCCTGCGTTTGATACATAGATGTTGATCAGATACCCAACATCTGACCATGCGGCTTATCTGGCACAGGACATTATTGTCCCCTGATTACCAGCACAAGTGCAAAAATGATTTCCAGTAACTCTTTTGCATGAGACCATGGAATTGCTTTTCCATTAATTTGATTCATTCAAATGTTTGTGGAAAGGAAACGCAAAACAGGAGGGACTGTAGCAGGAAGAAATTCAGCAGGCTATTTGTATGACTAAGGGCAGGACTTCCCTGCTTTGCTCACCCAACTATCTCTCCTATCCAATTAAATGTGCACTTGGCAGTCATCAAACTGAGTGTCTCGGTTTACCATAGAAGCTGGAGATGGAAAACACCTGCTCAGATCATCTTCCATCCAGTGCAGAGCCGTTTCCCTGCAGGACATAGGTCATCCCTAAATTCTGCAGCTGACATGCTATATACAGCCTCAACTGGCAACATCCTGTCCAGCGCTGCACTTCATAAATCAGGGTTAGGCCCAGTAAATCGGCAAGGAAGAGCAGTTACCAACGGCATATCTCTCTTCCCAATGGCTTTCTTATGTTTTAAGGAATCGGTGGCATGTCAGAAATGATACTCTTACTTAAACACTAAATAGTATCTTGATAGTGCCATATCTTGCCAAGCAAGAACATAAGCAAACACTCAGGTCTTCACTGGGGACTTGAGCAATCGCCCTCCGCAGCCAACATTCCTCCCAGCTGTTTACACGTCTGTCGTAGGGTCATTGCTGCTGTTATCAATAGATGATGTTATTACTGCTATATTACTATGTCATTTTATCATTCCTGGGTGGGAGGATGAGTTAAACGATGAATCTGCGCATATTTGTCACAATGGGAGCCTCCAGATCTTCATGTTTCTGTGGAAACCTGGCCCTGTTTTAGCTGAACTGGCTTTAAAATCTGGCCCCATTGTGGGTGCTGAGCACTCAGAAAAGGAAAAAAAGCTGGCGCTAAGCTCCACTTGGAAATCTGCTCCCAGATGTATGGATGTTTGTTTATTTTTACATTTAAGAGATCTAGAAAACTGCACCAAGATGCAAAATAGCACGACAAAAATAGTCTTTGCAAATACTAATCTTCACCGATTGGCATAAAGCAGATATGTATTCTTTCCATAAATTTTTGGGTAAGCTTAAGTTACAAGAGGCCAAAAAGGAAAGATCAAAAAAAAAGCCTATCATCTCAGCCAAGATCATTAGTTTAGAATATATGTAGTGCCAAAACAACACAAGTTGCGCAATTTCACCACACATACCCATTTCTTAACTCATTCTGTCTTGATCAAACTCAACAGAAATCTGGACTTTACACTGGGCTGTGGCAGCTGATGTCCTACTCCTGGTTATGGTCCATTGGCCCGCTGACGTCAATGCAGGTAATATTGGACAATGTAGGGTTATTTCTGCCTTACCTGGTGAAGCAGTGAGTATTTTGAGCAGAAGTCCCTTGGGTACTAATCAGAAACGGTGCACCCTCCACTCCGTTACAGACGGGTTGGAAGCAAGCTTTGAGGAAGGGCTGCTGCTTCACTTTCTGAAAAAGACCACAGCGCTGTATTATTGTGTGTGTCTTCCTGGGCCTTGAGATGAAGTTTTTCAAAGTGCTCTTGAGATACCTGTAACATATGGTGACATTTTCAAATATTCACCATGCTGGAAAGTCTGTGCTGTAATGTAGGCAATTGCCATGCTGCAGTGACACTGGGGAAATAGCAGAAGTCTGGCTTACAGAGCAAAGATTAAATAATGTTGTCCAAATTTTAACAAGGTTATCACAGTGGGCCTGGGAAAAATTCAGACATGTGGTTCTCTAAAGACTTTGAGGTATTGTTAATTAAATGACTGCTGTGTTTTTACCTCCCATAAAAAACTTTACCTCCCATAAAAGCTTTTTACCTTGACAATGCATTAGGCAGAAATCCTGCCCAGTGTCTGCCTGCTCTTGAGCAAATGCCTCATGTTGCTCTTGGGGCTGCGCAAGCAGACACAGCTCCGGTGCCAGCGCCCCAACCCAACGTGTGTCTGGCTGGAAGGGCCCCGAAACACCACCACAACCCCCCCCCCAGCCCCGCGTTTGTTCACGAGTGAGACAATGGCAATAACCTCCTGGCTGATGAATGCAGCCGGGCAAGATGGGAAGGGCATGAAAACATTTAGATTGCCATGAGTGAGAAGCAACACAACATCCCTATTGCCTCTCTTGTTCTTGGCATTGCAACAATGCATAGTTTTCTGTTGTCTCTGGAACCACTCAGGCCTGTAATGAATGGAGTACCAGTGATTGGAAACGTTCCTTTTAAGCGGATGTTTCCATTACTTTGTTTTCCTCCTTAAGCTTTGTAATGGTTTTTTCAAGTGTCAGCAGAAGGGCTGAAGCATCTCTTGATCTTGCAGATTGCATATCCATGCGGACCAGTCCAGGCACTGTGTGGAATTTTCAACACAATATTCACTTGTTCTCCAAATTCTCAATGTTTTGATTATTTCATTTCACTGGTACTAAGAAGGGAGCGCTTCCAAGGTCTATATTTTTAAAAGTGATCGCAGACAGTAATTCTGTTTGCAAACATGATACGTAAAGCTGATTTTCAGAAAAGCTGAGGTCACCTTATTCACCATGACTCCAGGGAAAGTTATGGGAGTTTGATGTCTCTGAAGAACTGAAAAAAATAGTGGCCACCCTTTAAAATATCAGTTGAATGTTTAGAGTTTGTTAGGACGCTTCAATTAAAATAAAATTTTAGAAAATCATTTGTCAACACCAAAGCTCTGTGGAGGATCAGATGAACTTAGACTGTACCTTCCACTGTCCCAAATCACAAGAATGCTGCTGCTTTAAATAGCACAGCGGTCAGGATAGCTCACATGTGCGAGAACTGGGATTACAACCCTCAGCTGAATGCATCTGAGCAGAGATTTGGTTGTGAATTTCCCACACCCAAAGACCTAAATTCCAGGATATTAGCAAGATGGAAACAGTTGTCAGGCATCTATCTTGTTCTGTTGGAGAAACAAAGAAAAGAGAGAGAAAGGGAGAGGAAAAAACCCTTGGCTTCATCCCAGTGTGGAAGCCTTTTCCCATCTCAAGTTAGCTGAAAAAAGAGCCAAGTCTAGCAGCCAATGCCTTAGTAACGTAGGGACCCTATTCAGCAAACTGTTTAATCCCATACTTAAGTGTACCTATGGCTATGGTTTATGTTCAAACTTGCATGTTTTGCTGGATTAGGTTGGCTTTAGATGGAAACTTGAAGATCTGGAGAAGCAAGTCCTGTATTTCTGATCCTTCAGTCTTTACTCAAGCAGATTGCTTACTGGTCAATAAAAACTCGGGTAGGTACTGTAAGTGGAGACCTGTTCCCCCACCCTGACCCCAGCAGTGATAACTGGTAGAAGTTTGGGCTTAGAATCTGCCTACCTATTTTTTTATGTCTGTAAAATGTGATACAGAGTGGAGCACAAGTACTTCAGTCTCTGAAGACCTCACATCAACCCCAAACAGAGCAGCCATGCTCAGAAGGAGGCTCTGAAAAAGCCCCTGATGTCACACCTAGTGTCAGCAGCAAACATGGATGATTAGTGGGAGAGCATACGTCACCTCACATTGAACCTGTTCCACTTCAGAAATGTGTGGACCAAAGTGAACTAGAAAGCCCAGAAAAGGGACCATGGGAGTTTGCATGTCAGTTAGGTTGGTAGCCTGGAGAAGAGGGATATAAAAGAAGGATATCCTGAATCTGCATCAATGCAGTAGAAAAGTCCCATGCTCCTGTGCTTCCAGACGTGCTAGATGCATTTTCACGAGCTCACAGAAATGTGGGGTTGGCTGGGACCTTGGGAGGTCACATAGTCAAGCTGCTGCACTGATGCCAAGACCATCCCTGACATGTGTTTGCCTGTGCAGTTATTGAAAACCTCTTCTTAAGGGACTCGCTAACTTCATTCTTTTCATTAAGTGCTTCACGACCTTTGCAGTTGGGAAGCTTTGCCTAACATCCAAGCACACCACCTCTGCTGCAAACACAAGCAATTTCTTTCCCCACAGGATACAGAGTTGTTCATTGCCCTTTTCATAACCACATTTTGTGCATTGGGAGATAGCTAGCACGTCTCCTATGTGAAAACAAGCACCTTTTCAATTCTCCTCAAGCTTACATATACCTATGTGTGTGTGTGTGTATATATATATATATATATGTGTGTGTGTGTGTGTATGTGTGTGTGTATTTATATATAAAGGCACTTCAGTCCCATTGCGCTCCCGAGTGTGGCTGTTCCTGAGGCTGCAGCACACTCATTTCTCTCCAGTGATGCCCTCCCTGGAGCTGTGCCCCTCTTTCAGACCTCTGTCCCATCCACTGCTCAGCTCCTGTTGATCACCCTCATGGCTCTGCATCGAATGGTCCTGAGCTCCTTCCCTCAGGTCATTTTTCTAGGCTTTGTCAGACCACATTGAATGGGGGCTCTCAAAGTCCTCCGCAAATCCCCCGGGTCCAATGTTGGGAGGTGCTGGAGGACCCACAAATCCTGGTGGCCACACGGGGTGACCCATTATCTGGTGGCTCCTGTGCTGATATAACAGCAGCGTTGTTTGTAGAAGAAATACGTTGGCATTCAGGCATGACTCTACCCCACAGGATCATAGAAGTGATTTAATATTTTAAACCATGAAACATGGCTTTTAACAGTTTCTGCAGGGTGCAAGTGCACTTACAAGATAGCACTGTTTTAGTCACTACCATGGGCCACCTTCTGAATATTATAAACCTTAATTTACTTTTTTTATAATCTGAATGGACTTTTTAAGTATATCTAAGGGAATTGGAGTGAGGAGAAACATTGCTTAATTCAGCCATTGCATCCTTAAAGCCAGATTGGAAACATGGAAACCATATGTGAGCTTTTAGCTAATAAAATAAAATGCCAAAACGTGGCGGCTGAAGCTATTGCACCCAAAATATAATTGCACATATGCTCATTTACTCACTTATAATCAAAACATTAAAAATAAAAAAAAAAATCTTTGATACTCAGACTAGGTGTAACTGTTGGACTAAGTTATTTTACAAAATTATTTTACATGGAAAGAATGTGCATGGGTTTTTCTAATGGCAATATGAAAAGCAAACTGTATAAATACAGCCACACACAGCACCAATTGATAATGTTTCACCTGAACACAAAAAAAAGTCCTCAAAATCCTTTAGCAGGCCAAATTTGTATTCATTTTACTATAAAGTAATCTTACTTTTAGATGTCTCTAGACTACATTTTAATGGTAAATAGGTATTTTTATGCTGAGCATTGGTTTTTCTTAGCAGTAGTTTCATTTTTTCATTATTACGAGTCCTAAAGAGATATTTAGCCCTGCAAAAGGTGCCAGAACTGAAATAATCTCTTTACATGAACACTTCATCCCTCATGTCCTGACTGTCTCTAAAACATTAGTTTGAGCTGCTTTTAGTCTCTTCACTCCAAGCCTTACTGTTCCAGAACTGATTGGAAGCTTCATAGGGATGTCGAAAATGAGCTGCTTAAAAATCAGTCAGAGAAGATCCTGCTCCTCATTCAGAGGTTAAGGACCATACAGTCCTCTTTCTCCTCCTATTTTTTTATCCTGTGATATTGGTTGCATGAATTCAAGGAATCTCGGCTTGGCTTGGGCAGCTGAAAAGGGTTTTGCAGCATGTGGTCCCTTGGGAGATATTTGCCGAAAGCCACGCAGGTTAGGAGCAAAGAACATTTATCACATCAATCTTGAACGCCAAGGTCTACTGCAAGGCTGAACCACTGATGGGGCCACAATAAATTCACTTTTTCTGTGGATTAGCTGTCAAGAGTGGGAAGCGAGAGGAGCAGCATTGCTGTCACTGACCAATAGGCTACACTAAAAGTTATATGAGCGTAAACCTCAACCTAATGTGCAACGAGAAGCCATTGCCCGGCTGGAAATAATGGGAGCAACTCTTTTACTTTGGAGGCATTGACATTCCTGGTACTGCCCCAGAGTGCCCTGGCCATGGGCAGCCCCCGTGTCTGCTCCAAAGCATCACTCCCAAAGCCAATGCAAAGTTCCCTGAAATTAGCCAAAGTGACTGAAAAATATGACGTGCATGAAGAATTAGATTTTTCAATCACCAGTGCTTTATTTTTTTAGAAACATGAGAGGAAGGGCTAAAAATTATAATGCGTCTTCTAAAAGGATGAGAGAGGAAAATTAATTAATGGGGAAGGAATTGGATGGGAACGTGGGTTAAGTGCCTGGCTCTGCCACTGGCTTCTTTCGCAACCATGGCCAACATCCATATTTCTTCCTCTCTCCAACCTTTGCGTCTCTCCTGCCCCCATACGCCATCTGTAAAACAGCTCCCATCTGTAAAGTATTTCCATTGTTTGTCTCGAGAGCTTGATGGCTTTTGACTATATGCAGCGCATTGCACAATGGCCTCTGGATGCTATTTTATAAACAGCAAATAGAAATAGGAGCCTTTTAAGGAGACTAATAAAAAAACCTTTAGGAATAATCTGTTTAAAGGGAATTTGAAAGTGAAAAGCCGATAGTGCAGATGCAGTACTGGGATATCTTTAAGGCAGGCTAGCCAAGAAATCGGCCCTTGTTTATTTTCTTATGTGATAAGTTAGATAGGGAAAATGTTTTTTATACTTTTTTTTTTTTTCAAAAATTAAAAAATCAGATAGAGCAGCCAAGGGAATGAGTGAAGTCAGATCAAAGATGATAAATTGAGTCTGATGAGATGAAGAGTTTACCTATTTCAAATACTCAACTGAAAAAGTCCAATTTTATACAAGATTCTTTCTTTAAAAAAAAAGAGAGAGAAAAAAAAAAAAAAACACATAAGAGAAATGAAAAGAAAAACATGCCATAGCCAATAAGTTGTGAAAAACTGTGGAGACTGGCACTTTCAAATGCTTGGCAGGTTATTAAGCCAATTTTTATTTAGTCCACTATAACTGTTGGAGGGTCTGTGATTCCCAACTGTTTCACATCAGAGAATGAAAACAACTATAGCCCAGCCAAGACCACATTGGTGACTGCCAGCCCCTTTATGTGCCAAACATGAAAGCAACAAGTCCAGATGCTTTGATCCCAGCATTTTTGGATTTAGCCCAGAATGTTTTTAACTCATGTTAGGACAACATACATTATAACTGGAAATCAATCAATAGCACTGTGACCTTCAAACGCAGTAAATGTTTGGAGTTAGTTTCTGAGCATGTAATCTAAATTGGGGATTGGAAGTTGGAAGCGATCCTAACCTAACAGAAAAAAAAAAAAAGTATAGTTTTAAAATCTGGAGTTGCAAGGAAGCAACAAATGAAGGTTTAATTATCTAGGGAAAGAGTATCAGGCATTGGAGATGCATCTGATGTGGAGGGCTCCAAAAGCCCAAGGCGCAAAGCAACGCCATCGAGCCATCCACCCCAGCGTAACGGCGAAGAAATAAATGGGACAATATGGGAGAAATCCACATGGACCAGCCCTCTCCCACTCTGGGCTGGGTATCGTGAGCCCGTTTCAGATGTGAAATGGTCCCTGGGTCGGTGCCACATCGAATGGCCGCTAACGCTTCCTCTCAGTCACCGGTGGGAGCCCGTTGCCCTCAGCAAAGCTGTTGTTGGCCTTCACTCCACGCTGCAGGTCTGCAGGGAAGGGTGGCACATGAGGGCGAGGAGATGCCCGTGGGGAGCAGGCAGGGAAAACGCATCCATGCACCCTGGGAAGGTTTATGCCCAGTGTCTGCATCCTGGCCATTTCACATGAGGTCCTGAGTCACCCCCAGTGCTGTGGGACTCCTTTGGCAAAGGTAGTAGGAGAAAAGAAAAAGAAAACCCCTTAATTTATTGCAAATACAGCTGTAGTATAGACCAGGCTTTAGCTAGTCTTATAGTCCGACACTGTGATCCCTTTAACCTTTACACTGCTGCTACGTCAGTGGAGTAACACCTGATGTGCACCGATTTAAATCAGATCAAGGTCTGACCTCTACAGGGGAGAAGTGGCTTCAAAAGGTAATTAAAAGAATTTCATCTCTTTTTTTTTTTTTTTTTTTTTTCTTTTGCAATATGATTTAATTGTATTGCCACTAAATACCAGTCTAGACAAGGTCTTGTTAAAAGCTTTAAAATCCCGGAGTAGTTTTACCTATTAGTGATCGTGAATAGCTGTTGGCACGCTGTGGACTGAGCTCACACAAAAGCTCTCTTACAGTAATGCTCCTAAAGTTAAAAACCCCTATCACAAGGAATAAAAAAAACAGATAAAAAATTTAAAAAAGCTTTTCTCCACCTAGAAAAGCAAGACCTTTTTAGCAAATAGGAGATCCATACTGTCACAAATTGCAAATTGGCAAATCGCTGTGTCACTACAATACTGACTCCGTGCCCAACCTGGTCATCACCTGCAGCTGCGGGGACACCAGGGCAGCAGCAATGCCAAAAAGGCGGTGGTGGCCCACAGTGCCAGCTCGCTTGCCGGGGATTTGCAGTCGGACCTGAAGACAAGGCTCAGCAGTTACAGTGATTCATACCGCAAATAAAGTCCCTTGAGGTGGTGTAATGAGGGGAAGGGAGACAGCCATTTCACGCGGGGAGGGAGGGAGCGTCGGGCACATGGGAACCATAGGGAGAGGAGACACAACCTTCAGCCTGGAATACCACTCGCCAGTGGGAAAACCTCTGCCGCAGTGAACATGACGTGCAGGAGTGGGGTCAGGGAGTGGAGGAGCACCTGAGAAGTCCTGCTTGGGTGCAGGCTGAGGCAGCATCAGCCCTGGGCTGAGCTCGGGTGTGGGTATGTGAGCAGCAAACCCCTGTAAGCTGGGGCTGACTGCAGAGGTCCTGTGCTCCTCACGTTTATGCCTGTACTTCTCACGCCTGGATCGCTTATACCTGGACATCTCACACCTGGGCTTCTCATGGCTGTACTTCTCACGCCTCTACTCACTGCACCCTGTACAGATCGGGGCAGCCTGTGTCCTCTCTCCTTTTCCATTGCACCATATTCTTAGCAGCCCATTTTTAAGAAGAGGGAAGATGCACCAAATCTTGCAGGGGACGCAAAACTCTTTGTGTGAGCCTCTAGCCCTTCACTGTCAGAAAAAGTGCGTTTTGTCAATACTTAGAGAAAATAACACGGTGCTAGATAATTGCCGTCGTTTGTCTGTCTGAGCTGATGGCTTTCCCGTTTCATTTCCTCTTGTGTAATGTTATAGGGGACATATATGAGATATTCAGGGAGGACTGAAGCAGGGAAGTCTGCAGGAGTGTTTAGTGGGAGGTCAGGAATTTTTAAGAGGTACTATTACAAGGCGGTGTGGTTTGGGTCATGTTTCTTGTAGACATCTTGTCAGGAAACTTTTTCAATAATAAATTATAATCTCTATATATTGTACAAGCTTATTAAACTCAATCTTTAAACATAAAACTGAATTTTGAGAATATCATCAGACAAGCTCGGAAGCTAAAAACAAAAAATGAAGAGAAATACAACATATGCTGGCCAGAGTTTTAAAGACAGTAGCCACAGCACACCAGATTTTAATTAGCAGCTACCTGCAGTGGCAGTGGCCCGGGATGAAATGTTTTGATGTGCGTAAATGTTTCTATAAAACAGTTGAAGCTTTCTTAGATTCCCGTATCATTTTTTTTCTGAGCATCGTGATTTTCCAGTACGGACATTTCATAGACTGAGAGCTTGGGAAGATCTAAAGTCTTTGCCCTCTGTCTCTCTTTCTCCAGTAGTAAAATGAGGATACTTATATTTACTATTAAAGGCTCTTAGCTCTTCCAAAAAAACAGTATTTAATGACTGGGTAGAACTGGCAGTTGTGGTAGCAATAGTTGAAGGCATGATCTGACCATAAATCCTGCTAACACACGGACTGGGAGAATAACGCTGTAGGTAATGATCCGGATTTCCCCTCTGAAATATTTCTGCTGTGCCATCTTCTGTCAAAAACATTCTTGAGTCTAACCTGCACAGGCCTTTTTCAGAAATGTAGAGCACAAAATTCATGTTCTTTCTCCCAACCCCCTCCTGCAAATGGCTGTGCACTGCAGAGCCTCTACTGACTTTACCAAGGCACTCCACAGACAAAATCCTTGGAGGTGGCTTGGTGACCCAAGCACCATCTCTTCTGGGAATCCNGGTGGTGGGGGGTGGTGGTGTGTCTTTGCTTTGGCATTGCCCTTTCCCCATTGGATACGTTAGGACTGCATGAAATCACAGCAAATAAATCAGTGATGGAGTCACCATCATCGCCTTAGAATCATAGAATCATTTAGGTTGGAAAAGACCTTTAAGATCATGGAGTCCAACCGCCTTGTGCCCGGGAAAGACACGAGGTGACGAGGTGGGTCCTCAAGAGCTTTTGGAGCAGGAAGGGGATGCCCAGCACCATGCTCATCTCTTGTTCACCCGTTAGGACTGACCTCGTGGCACAGGAAGAGATGAAAAGGCAGGACCGACCCAGTCTGTGAGTCATTTGCAGGACTTTATGGTAAGGGGTAATAATGTCTGATAAGGTCTGGAGAAAATCCTGAGCACAGCTGGATTTGTAAGGACTTGGGGGAAAGGGCGAGGGGTCTTCTAAATATACCCTGCCCCAAGTCAGGCAGGTGGCTGCTGCTCCCGCTTAAAGGAGTGCTTACAAATTACTGAGATATCCCTTAATTTGTGTGCACAGTTGATCTGAATTGGAC
Source organism: Pandion haliaetus (assembly GCA_013401275.1). NCBI lineage: Eukaryota > Metazoa > Chordata > Aves > Accipitriformes > Pandionidae > Pandion > Pandion haliaetus. The sequence continues at coordinate 66,503 of VYZV01007829.1, read as the reverse complement.
AGCCAGTATATATAAGTGTGTATACCTATGTGTCCCACCTGCTGTGCCTGTAATGCTCATTTCTGGGCTCATATTTCTCCCTCAAATTACCTGGAGCCCAAAATGGAGGATCTTGTGTCACAGCCGACACCTCCACCCACATCACCAGGGACGGCTCCTGCAGAGCTCACCCCGTCACACCATGCTGTCCCATAGGGACCTGCCCTTCAGGTGGTCTCACCAGCCTCAGATGCAGAGGACGCACTATGTCCTGTCCTGATTTACACCCTACACAATCCAGCCTGGCCCAGCATTGGCAGCTGGCACCTACTGATGAGATAATATTTAGAGAGATATAAATCAGGGAGCCCCTTTCCAATGTAAATAGTACCAAAACGTTTTGACCCTAGGTACTAATTTCCTTTCTTAATCTGTAGCCTAATAGAGCGTTCTTGTAAAGTGCAGGTTTTCCTCAAAGGTGCTTTTTATCAAATGCTTGATTGAGGTCAGTGGAATGATTGGTTATGAATCACTGGCCTCACAGTAAGGGTAAATGTGATTAAGGCAATTATGTTGTAGCCACTGTTACATATTAGAGATAGCTATAGATTTTTATTATCTGTTGTGTCAGGTTTAATTGGTGGCTATTAGCTTCAGATCTGAAGATACACAAAGCTTTTTAATGGGAAATCTGATTGCACCTTGGGGCATTTTCTCTCCACAATCAAGATTGCTTTTTGTCTCTATCATGGGGAATACTTGTATTCATCAGTACCACAACAGCTCTTGATTAAAAATAAAAACAACAAACAAACCCCAAAACCTTCAGTGGTCATTAGAAGGTGTTAGAAGGCCTAAGGTGAATGGGCAGCAGGGACAGGACAGTATGTGGGGTATACAGGAACCGGGGTGCTTATTCTCTGCATTGCTAATTACCTGTGTCTGAACTTCTGCTCATTTCTGCCTATTTTGACTGTCAATTCCTCAAGGCAAGAAGGATTACACTATATTTGTACAGAGCTGAACATATTTGCTCTGGTCTTATTTTTGGACCTGTTGGTCTTCCTATAACGCAAATAATAGCTGTGGAATACTACCAGACTTTGGGGATTTTTTCATTTTATTTAAAAGAGGGGTCCAGATCCAGGCTTAGAACAAGAATTTCTGGCCCAGTCACTATTTAGAGAATGCGAAAGGGAATTGTCAGATCAGTTAATTAACCATAGACTAGGCAAGATAGATATATTGACGAATTGTTATACCCTTGCTTTCAAAGCACATCGAGAAGCTGCTGCTTCTGGCGACATGCTGCATGGGTACCTTATATTAACCTGGAGGGAGCGTCCCTACTGCTGAACCACACAGCTCATCAGCTTCGAATAACATGCTAGATTTATCCTCTGCAAATTCTCATCCACATGTATAGATTCAGCCCAATGTTGTTAAGCTTGTGAAATTTGATGGGCTCACAGCACGAGGTAGTTTAGCTGCTGCTATGTGAGATTCCCATCTATGTTCAGGTTTATTGAAAACGTTATGTCCCATCTGTTTCTAGATGCTCCTTTCATGTTCCTCATCTCTTTAGGCTCTCTTTTCCAAAGAGTTCTCTTGATCCATGTGGAGTTAATAAGCGATTTTGGTGTGTGAGTATATGCATAAGGACCAAGATGTCTTGTTTCATAAAAGTCTGTCATTGATTTATTCCTCCTTCTGCTGCCTTGCTTCCTGTTCATTTCTCCTCGCACTTTCAGAGCGAGGGACACTGTTTACATTAAGGATGTTTCTTGTGTTTACAGATGGGGCAGCATTTGTAAATGATTCTGAAGAGTTGTTGTTTCCAAGGAGTCTCTCCAGGCTTTCAAGAAGGGGTCTCACCACGTTAGTTCTTCATGCTCACGCTTTGTTTTAAACTTATTTTATATGTCCTAAAAATGTGGCAGTGGGACTGGTCAGCTCCTGATGCCATTAACCTCCCCACCGTTTTCTGATGGCCAGGCAGCTGGGACGCACGTGGACATCAGGTCTGGCAGTGTTTGTCTGCATGTGCAGTTCCACTCTGCCGTGAGTGTGATACGCAATCATGGGGTTTTATTTCAGAAAGTCATCGTTCTACTGTCTCTCTCTCCCCCCTGTGTGATGAGTCCCTATACCTTAACTAGGAACACTGGAGTTTTATAATAACGCTGCTTTTTCTTTCAGAAAAAAAGCAAAACTACAATAGTTTTGTGTTTTACCGGTATATGTGCTTTGTCTTTTGAGTCCTCCTTTAAAGACACATTTGTTGTTTTGGACATTTTCAGATTAAAAAGATAGCCGAGAAATAGATCAGCCAGAGGCATGGCTTCTCATGGAAGTCATTGCGCCACTCATGGTGGATTTTGTGCTTCTCTTGACATCTGAACCATAGAGAAACACTGGAAATAAATAAGTTTATCAGCTAGATGTGCATGCAGTTATAATGGAAGAGTGGACACCAATTTGAATTGACTACCATCCTTTTTAGGCTGGGATGTGGGGCAATATATTTTCCCTAGCATCATGACATAGGTTTTGCATAGGTTTTTTTATTTTAATAAAAAGCACCTCTTACATAAACATGAAGTGCACCAGTTTCTAAGCTATCAAAGCAGAAGAGTGACCAAGCCAAATATCTTTGGCTAAATGAGGCAAGAATTCAAAGCTGAGTACTGCGTACGAATAAAATGCCAAATTCATTGTCATTGCTTGTAGTTTTTTATAGGAGAGGAGCGTCGTAGGCTGGTCTCAGTGGGAAAATCTAACCTGGAGGTTTGCTGAGCCAGCAACACTTGCAAACACACATGGTAGCCGGCAGAAAGGAGCTGAGGGGTTTTGGAAAATGTCGCCTAAGCAGGAGCATTTCTATGTCTTCTGAGACAGGTTTAAAGGGTGGCTACAAGTCAAGTGTTCAGCTCCTAGTTGTTGAACGTCTTTATTTAAATTGCACTGGATGCAGCTTCTTGGATGAGACGGAAAACTGAGGTCTTAACCTCCTGTTTTAAGGATTTTTTTTTTTTAATCCAATTTTGTATTTTATGGTGTCCCAATGTTCTTACTAAATTGCTGCCAATTATACTCAGTCAAATCCTAGGGGAGGATTTTTTTAACCACTTCTTGTCCAAAGTCAATTCCCCTGGGAGAAATTGAACTCAGCAAAAAATATTTGTCTGAACAAGTGTATTTGGAGAAGGTTTAAAACACACACTGCACTTGCTGGATGTTCTCAGGCTTGTGAGAGCTGTGGAAAGTAACTAAGATCACTAAATAGATATTTGAAACCTCGCTTTTGTCAAAAACCACCCAATCCTGTAAGTGGAGGTATGTACAGAGAAATGGGTGCAACCTGAAGCACGGAGAAGTTACAGGGTTTCTGTTTAGAAAAGAATTTTGAATTATACACAGAAACCTTCATACGGTATGGGTTTAATATGTGCAACTCCAATTTTAAACATAATCTGTGAGCCAAATTATAGGTAGAGCTGCTGGTGCTGAAATGTTATACAGAGAAAGGGCTGAAAGAAGCTGATACTTCTGTGATAATGCAGCTTTGGATACTTGAGTGTTCTTTCCATTTCTGTTTTTACTATGCTCCATTACCAGTAAAATATGCAAGTGTCATTCCAGCTTTACTGTTTTTGAAGTGCTACTTGAGCATTGTAGGAATCTTTTGGCAGGAAAAATGTATCTTTCACAGGAAATTCTATAACTATCAAGATAAGTTTTAAAAATATTTTCTTTTTCAAAGAAATGTGAATCAAGCACTGTTCTGCAAACTGACACTCTAGATGAAGCAATGAGCCTGAGCTGCCTGAAAGCAAAGGGAAGAGGCTACAACTCCTTAAATTTGCTATTATCTGGGTGCCTTTCCAAGAGGTATTTTAATTAATTTGTATTCTTGGAAATACCATTTTCTGGGTCAACACTAGGCTGATGCTATCAAAAAGCCCCTCATCCTTCTGGGGAAAGTGGCAGCCCTGATGCAGAGATGTGCCTGACCGAAATGAGCTGTTATCCCCCCTTTGGTCTGAGAGCAGCTACTTAGAAGTTGCCATTAGAGCAACTTAGAAGTTGGTATTCAGTTACTGCCGCAATGGATTTGACCAGGCAGTCCTTAGAGACTCAGTGTTTAAACCCCTCGACCATCCATGCCTTGAGTTTTAATGTTATTCCTACAAGCACCTCTGATGTAAAGCACATCTGATGTAAAGAGAAAGTTGGGTTCTCTCTCGGCCATTATGGGAAATATTATCTTTCAAAGGAAGGGCAGCATTTACATCTTTAAAAAATTAATTCAAGATCAGAAGGAATGACTTCCAATACTATTTTTTCTTTCAAGGTTTCAGTATCCTGAACCATCTGATCTCACCTAATAACGCTGTAGCACGTCAACTGATCAGTCTTTGCTTTGTTCCTAGGTAGCCTCCACCAAGATGTTAAGCTGTATTTGCTTTGGGTAAGGTACCATGCTATGCCAATATTGTTTTGCGGGGGACAATTTTCTGATGTTTGATTGCCTTGGGTAAGACATTTTTGGTGAATCATTACACCAAAATGCAAAGAAGGTAACTTGAGAAAGATGCTTATGTTTCTGTAGCACTTTGCAGCAGATGTCTCCTATTTACTGCTTTATTTTATTGCTTAATGACTGGATCTTGAGTAATTGAACAATTTGACAGATATTTATTTGTAAAACGTGATTCATTTAGTCAGACATTGTGAACAGTTTCATGCCAGTTCTAGAGATTTTGGTAGAGCTTTCTAAAGATGCAAACATTCAAGTAAATTGCTCATGTCAATAGCACATCCACTTTTTACTGTTCTTTACTGCACACAAATATTTGAGTTGACAAAAAAGCGCTGGTGAACAGACTACAGGGACTTCTGAACTTTAATCAACCACAAGCACTGGCAGGGTTCAGAAGTAATTTCCTAACTATGAATCACCTGCAGACAATGAATCACATACTGGAGAAGATTGCCAAATAAAACAAGCCATCATGTATAGCTTGCATTGACTGGACTATGGAAAGGCCTTTGATTCACCTAGCTGAAAGAGAAGCTGTGATGAAAGCACTGAAATAAAGGCATAAAAGAATGTAGGAATCCCAAACCACATCTGCTAGCAGTGAATGGCGACATTTAAGTTCGACAAGGAAGATAAAAGAAAGCGAGACTAAGCAAAATAGCAGGCAAGGAGACACTATCTTACTGGAAAAGACTTGCCTGGAGAAGAACTTCACAAAGCATTTCTGGGAAGAAGACCTTAGCTTAACTTCAACCATATGTGCGAGCTCAGATTTCAACTGCGATGGAGCAGTTGTCTTTTCTGAAATGGCCAATGATCTCCGGGTGATTTTTAGGGGAACTGAAACGTGGGGATAGCAGGGAAGACAAATGGTAGGAGAAGGCTGAGGAGGGAAGGTGCTCTCCCAGCAGTCGGTCTGGTGCTCTCTGAGGTGAACACAAAGCTTCTCCAGGGATTTCACAGGCCAAACTCCTGCTGCTGAAGATGAGGTGTCAGGTTTCCATCTCTAACAGAAAGGGGCCAAGAGTTTGGGTGCTAACAAAAAAATGGATGGGACATTGTATAACATTTTTCAGAGACAGCACTGAATAAAGGGATAGTGAAATAGGAGAAGAAACCAAAAACTTCCTGGAGACTGTAAAGAATCATATATAAGAGCAAGGGCTACCACAAGGAAAAGAAATAGAAGAAGGAATAAAATTTACTTTTTTAATATTTTATTTCTTATGAGAGGTATTTGGCTGTGCTTTCCCAAGCAGTGAGACAATAGCTGGTAAAGCAATGACAGCGGAAGCAAAAAAAAGCCCTGCAATTATCTAGACTTTGATGATTCTCCTCTGTTTGTGCCAGTATTCAATAAACCCTCAAATTGCATGCTGTAGCAGGAGAGTGAATTTACTGCAGCCAAAATCATATGAGTGCAATGAATCAAGACAGCCTTTCCGCACTGCTCAGGTCTGGCTCATGTATTATGCTCCACATACTAACATATATTAAAAAAAGGTAAAGCAGAATTTCAAAACCACTATAGTAGCTACCAGCTAACAGAGTGAAACTTGCTGCTGGCACAAGGAGGTCATCACTGGTACCTCTGCCCAGCAAGACCTGATTTAGCTCCTGCTTGTTTCTCGGCTACTCAAACAGGCAATAATTAGGTAAAAATCTGAATTTGCTCCCCAACACCAGCCCAGCAAGGAGCCGCGGTAGCCCAGCGCTTGGGTACTGGGCTGTAAAGAGTCCTCTTCCTGGGGACTTTACAGTCATCCAGAGTTACTTCCAGTTGGCACCGGGCCCTTTTCTTTAATTTGTTTTGAAGAAAGTCTGGTCTGAGCCGGAGGAGGGACCGTGAGCACTTCCCCAAGCAGCCACGAGAGAGCACCCGGCAATTAGGACTGGGAGGGCTTTGCACTGCTCTGGGAAGGAAAATAAATCATCGACAAGGTTAAGAGAAACCCTTCGCAGGATTCCCTCCTCGACTTACGTTCTTTAAACAAAACTGGAGTCGGGAAAGTAAGCCAGGGTTAACTAAACCCTCGCCACTTGTTTTGAGTCGCAAGTTGCTGCGAGGTTTAGCCGTGGATTGGTGCATCGGGGCAGTAGCTGTGAAATATTGCCCCGATGCAGGGGAAGGGGGAGTGTTCCCCTAGCTTATGGTATTCTTTTTCAAAGCCAAAGGCTGCCTAATGACTGCTGGCAACGTCGACAGCCATTTAGCGGCGGCTAGCTCTCTACCTAAGTTGTCCATTTTCCTGTGTGCTGAATACTACTCAGGCATCGGCTGATCAAAGAGCCTGCCCATGAAATGCAGCTGAAATAAGTTTTCCACACTTTATTTCTCACATGTTAGATACATTGATACAGACAAGAAATGTTGTGCATACAAGTAGGCACGGGGAGGGGGTCTGCAGGGAGGCAGGGACGGCCCGTCCACCGCCCGCCACTGTCCCCGCCGAGGAACGTTTCTGATGCTCCTGAGGAGAACTGCAGCACTCCCAGCAGACATTAAAGCCTTGGTTAAGGTTTTAACCTTTGTTTTCAGAGAGCTTATGTCAGTTTTTACTGTAAGGTTTGGGGTGAGCTATAAATATAAAAGTATTAAATAATGGAAAATCTTTTACATAGGGGCTTCATGTTGCTGGACAGTGCTTTCAAAGATGCCAGATTGTATTAAAAAAAAAAATGCAGAAATCTCTGCTCCTAAAACCTCAGATCACATATGAATCATGTAGCTCATGAGGCACATGTTTACTTGTGTGGTCACTGGGGTACATATTTTCGTAGGCATGTAAGAGCGGCTCTCAGGCTGCAGGGCGAGCGCGGGTCCGAGGCAGCATGCCCAGCCGAGAGCTGTGATCTCCCCAGCTTGAACCCACCCTGCTGACAGAGGTACTGGTGACTTGCACATCTCTAGAAGCGTGCCGCAGGGAGGCTGGGCTTGGTGTCTTCGCCAGCGGGCAGGGCTACAGGCGATGCCCCGCGTGGCGCAGTAAATACCCTCAGCAAAAGTGCTTTGGCTCTTTGGTTTCAGCTGTGGGGTGTCTCTGAGTCAGGGCTCCATCCCTTGGGGGAGAGACTTTTTGCTCCCAGGACTGGGTTTGGGAAACCTTTCGGTTGGGGGGAGGAGGAGGAGGAGGAGGGAGAGGGTGCCTAAGTCTGAAGGGTTTGTAAAGGGAATTTGGTGTCCTCAAAGGCACCTAGCTCACAGTGAGTAGCCTCTGGCAACACCAGCCCTGCTCCTTGGTACTGTCGAGTTGGAGCCTTTCAACAGGGATAAAAAAACATTTTTAAAAACAACAAAGTAATTAAACACCGATACAGCCCTGTGTGCTTTTTTGTATTTGGCTGCCCCTTGCAGAGACGCTCTGGCTCCAGCCATTCAAGTGGTTTCCTATGACTTGACTTCAAAACCAAACAACAACAACAACAACAACCACCAGCTCTGCCCCGCGTTGGCCCGTGCCGAGCCCGGTGCAGGAGATGCACAGCCCACCTGGGCGCAAGCACGTGGACCCCCACACCTTTCAGCCAGCGGTAATTTGAAGTCATCTCCTTATTCCCAGGGTTAATCACAGCCACTGCAGTTGCTGCGATCCCTTTGGTGAGAGATAAACACTATCTCCAAATTGCATAAGTATATATGCAATTATATGCAATACTCGTATAGAAGTACTTATTATTATATGCAATACTGATATATAAGTATTGTAAGTATATAAAATCAGGGAGGAGTGAAAAGCAGCAAAATGTGCAAAGCCATGTTTGAAACCACGTCAAGTCCAGGAGTATTTCCAGTCCTGCCTTTGGGAGAGTCAGCCCCTAATTTAGCTGATGCTTCGTCCAGGTTACTGTGTGGAGTAATACCACTAATTAAGTCTATACTTAAATATTAGAGAAAGGATAAGAAAACAAAATCTTGCTCAATACTTAATAAAATCTTAATATTTAATACTTAATAAATAGGCTTATGTAAATCTATTTAACTGGCGGTTCGTTCAATACCAGGTACCAAGTGTATTAGAAGGTGCTTTGAAGGACTCCCATAGTGTTTTGTGGGGAAGGGAAAAAAAAATCTCCAAGTGAAGAACATAATGGATCTATTTCTCTAAATAAATTTGGGCTTTATTGACAGACAATAACAAACATTGTGTGGTAGTGCCATGGGGAAAGCAGTGACAAGCAGCCAGCGCTCAAGTCAGATTTTCACAATGTTTCCTTGCTCCATTTATTTGATCATCCTAAAATGTTTTCAGAAGTTAAAATTCTTCCTTCTGATATATCTTGTACCCAGTAAATGCTGTTTATATCGACAGCAAACAAATCTTAACTGAATCTATACAATTAATGTCTAAGTTCAGAGAACAAAAATAATCATTCCAAAAAGTGTTTAAGGTGAAATCAAGCTGGGATTGCAAAAGGCCGGTGGAAAATATATTTTGATGGTGTGGGCTGACAGTCAGGCTGCTAAAGACACCTTCTGGATCTGTTTTAGGAATTGCTTATTAACCACTTCAATAATAAACAGAGAGATTAAGAGCATGCAATAAAAGAAAATCCAGTGGATAGTTCACTCGATATCCTCAAGCACGACACATTTATTTCATTCAAAAATTCTCTGTTGTTGACTCTGTAATGTGATTCAGTGTTTACTTCAGTTAATGATTTTTTAGGGATCTTTCATTGGCCTTTTAATGCTATAAATGCACTGAAGATCTGTGTGACATAGAAGGGTTCGGTTTGCTTTTGTAATGTAAACAATATCAAAGGCATTAAATTTATTATTTAATCTTCACCAATGAGTTTCTGGATGGCCATACACACCAAAAGCGTTGTACAATAACATAGTAATGAAACATAGCTATGGGCTTGATGCTGCAAAGCGAGTGAGGGATTTTACTCCCATATGTGGCTTCATTTGTGTGCTTCAGTGTTAGCAGGAACGGCCCCGAAGGTGGGTGCTGCTCTTGGAAGGTGCTGCGTAATTAATTAATTTCAGGGCTCTTCTGTAGTAGACACTGACTGGTAAGTGGGTGCTAGCTCAACCTCTAAAGGGTGGGGTTAGCAGTAAATATGCCTGTTTCAACTTTCCTTCTGAAGGCGATGTCACAGCATATTTAATGATTGCTTTAATTGCATTTTAACCCTTTCTTAACATCATGTTAAACTGGGGGCTCTTGGCTGCTGGGGAGAGATTAACCAGGAAAGTGCTCACGTGTCATCTGGAGAACTCGCCCAACCCTGCAGAGACCAGAGACTTAACAAGAAACAGTTGGTCCTTAAAAAGGTTCTCATTTCTGTTCTGAGCTAAAAATTACTTCTCACGGCTGAATTTCTAAGCGAGTGAATAAAATGCAAGGGTAGTTAATTCTTTCTTCAGTCTTAAGAAAATAAGTTAGTGTGGGTCCTTGCAGGCTGCAGATACTTAATGCTTCCAGGATTGTTTTAAGATACAATTGTTAGGCATGTTTAAAAAAGAAAAAAAGATCTTTCAAGAGCTCATTTCCCAGAACATTACCAGCCAACAGCCCTAATGGGCTCACACCACACAACAATTGTTGACTAATACTATGTGCTTTGCAAAAAAAAAAAAAAAAAGAAGAAACAAACTGTTATTATGTTTTTTGTTGAGATATATTTAGAGAGCTTTCTTATTGTTAAGAGCTTTAGGAACAATAATCAGTGGTATGTCATTCTGGTATTGTTAGCAAAGTCCTTTCTATTGAATTTTCAAGATGTTGTAAAGTGAGATTATGTGAGTAGCACCTCTGGACACTTTTTCCCATCATTGTGTTGGTATCAATCGCTGACTTCCACTGTTTCTCCTGGTATTAAATGAAAATGCTGTTTCCCACTAAGCTGATTGGAGGCTGTATAATGCATGACATAACTGATAACCTTACTGAGATTACACATTGTAGGATTCGAACTGCACGAGAAATTTGGACAACAAAGTAGGTGGCCACTTGGACTGGGAGACAAAGTTTAAAAGAAAATGTGCCGGGATCATTGTTTCAGCTGAAATGAAGAAACATTATAAATGGATAATTTACGAGGTTGGTTCCCCAGGTTTCGGAAGAAAATGCTTTTTTTTTTTGTGTGTTTTTCTGTGCAGAGAGTAGCTAAAATATATTTTCCGAGGGCAAAGTGTTGCCCTAAGACATCCCAGCCTCGCTCACCCCCGGCAGAGCTGTATTTGAGCAGAAACCCACACCCTGCTGAGACTCCTGACATTTTCCAAAGAGGAAATATTAAAAATTCAGTGGCAGAGTGGAGGAGGAGGAAGTTATGCTTTGGAACTAGCGGTGAGCTGAGAAAGCCAGATTTTTTGACTCTATAATAAAAAAAAGTTAAAATAATGAGAGGCTTTGAGCTAGCTTCTGTATTACACACACCACCAGTATCTGAGCAACATAAAGAGTGACATAGGGAGTTCCCTTATAGCAGTTTTTGGCCACTGCCATTTCCATTACACCATGTCAGGTTGTTTTGGTTTTGCACTCGTGCTTCAGAGGGGGGTTTTTTTGGAGGGGTGACTGAGCTGGTCCAACGCCACTGTGCCATCTTGCTGACTATCCATGCATGCTGCTTTTCCCTCAGCACCATGCCAGATGTAGGCTGGTTCAAGATTTTTGCTGGTTTTTTTTTTTTTTTTTGAGGGATTTACCCCAGTCCCTGTTCCTGCTCTCCTTAGTTCTTCACACAGTGACTTTCCTTCCAACTTTGCTCCTTCCTAAGGTAACAGAGGGTGGCATGTGCAGAGCTCGGCTTATGACTGACACAAGGGAAAGGAGAGGTCACTGTGGCTTCCCACTCTCTGTCTTTCATTACAAGCAGTGAAGAAAAGCACGGGGAAAAATCCAGTAACAAGTCATGCTCCTGCCTTCAGCATCTCTCAGCCTGGTCTGTACACTCAGCTGGGACAGGGACAAATTCAGACCGGATTCTGGCGTTCCTCAGCTGACAGGGTGTTAGGTCCAAAAAGTAGTTCTTGATCTCCCATTCAAAGTTTTTATGGACGAGTGTAAAGCTGGAGTGAGTTGCTCCATGCAGTGGTTAAGGTTTTAATAGCTCTTAAGTAATAAAAACAGCAGAACTGCTTCCAAAAAGAGTACCAGGGAATCAAGTCTAAATGTAATAAAGGTCTTTACTTTGTTACAGTGGATTGCAAAGTGTTTTGTGGCTTGTGGTTACACAGAGCAGAGGGTCTGTGGATCCTTCTGAACCAAATTTTTATTACACGGTTATGACTGCAGCCGACTGGACTTCACATCTCCCAAGAGTCCCCTCCTGAGAAAGGGTAGGCACGTGTCAGCATGCAGGGACTTCACGTTGGGCCAAGAGTAGCAAAGATTATCTTCCTTTAAGACATGAGCCAGGAGAGGCTGGGTGCTAGAAAAGATCCCTGGCCATGCTCAGACTATGGATGAATTCAAGAGAAGACATAGCAAATGGGTGCCCAACAGGCCTAGCAGCAACAGAAGTAAGGGGACAGACTTTTTTAGGGCCTGTTGCAGTAGGACAAGGGGTAATGGTTTTAAACTTAAAGAGGGTAGATTCAGAATAGATATAAGGAAGACATTTTTCACAATGAGGGTGGTGAAACACTGGAACAGGTTTCCCAGAGAGGTGATAGATGCCCCATCCCTGGAAACATTCAAGGTCAGGTGTGACGGGGCTGTGAGCAACCTGATCTAGTTGAAGATGTCCCTGCTCATTGCAGGGGGTTGGACTAGCTGACCGTTAAAGGTCCCCTCCAACCCAAACCATTCTATGATTCTATGAAAGAGTTGGGTACAGTAAAACACCTGGTTCTGTAATTAGGAAGATCTAAATCATTAAAATGTCTGTAAGAATCAGTTTTGTGTGAAGACCATTAGTCTCTGTTCTCCAATGTTTCGCTTTCATTTGGATCATGGATGACCTGAAACTGAGTCCCTTGCTGGGTTTTCCATACAAATCCCGCTGAAATTCAGAAGGGGTTGAATGCTTAAATTCATCTTTACATCTCAGCTCATGCCTTCATTTTTTTTCTCTAGTCTAGTGCATTAGCACTTCAGATGTAAGAAAAAAAACTCTTTATTTTGGGAGTGGAGGAAGACCTGCGGATGAGACAAGAGAGCATCCTTGGAGGATGCTGATGCCGTGGCTTGTGTTACGTGGGCAAAGGATGCAGCTCACCACCTTTGTCTCCTGTGATGGTAACTATAATGCAGGAGGCCACGTGGTGAGCTGCTGGCTGAGCACCCCGAGCTGGTTTATCCACTGCTACTAAAACCTCTCACTGCACTTGTTAACTTTTTCCAGGCAATTTTCTAGCAGGAGTTTCTCGTGAAGACATGCTGGTGCGAGGGCGGGCGCTGGCCTGGACAAAGGAGCTGCTTTGCTAAATGGCCATGTTACACCGCTGCATACCTCAACCCAATTAGCGCGGGGCTGCCTGAACCTTAATTGGGCCTGACACGCGCCTGTTGAAAGAGATTCCCCAGGAATTAAAGCGCTACTTCTCTAGTTTGAGTTGGCTGGTAATGCGAAACATGACACTATTTTTGAGAATTTTCTGCGCTTACCATGAAACAAATATGCCACAGGTATCAAGCAAGCTTTGTTTTGGGGCTATAATCATATTACAAATTGAACATTTCCACATGTGCATGCTGGCACATCTACCCTCGGCTATCTCACATGTATCTGCCCCAAGGTACAGATGCTGAGGTCTTGACATAGCATAATACAGATCTAAATATATTTTCCAGATTGCCTTAGCACATGCTAATGAAAATGAGGAGTAAAGGTCTGAAAGAAGCAGCTGTTTAGAATTTTCTTCAATCCCAGAAAATCAACCTCTTAATTACTGATAATTTAAGCATCAAAATGACCACTAACCCTCTTCTCCCACTAGACCCTCCCAAGCTGGGAGGCCTGCCTTAAGACTCTCAGGCAAAACTTTTTCTTAGAAGTGTAGCATTACATCACATTTCTTTAGCCTTTCTGGAATTAATTAGTATTAAAATAAAGCAGGAAAAAGGAGGGTGCTTTCTGGAGGTGCCTTCTTTCAGACCCTCCACTCAGACAGACGGAGCTGATACTGCTAAAGCTCCTACCCAGCACATTATACAAGTCTACTTTTATGTTTCCACAGCACCTTTCATAATAAAAGGTTCCCCAAACTTTCCCAAATGGATTTATGGACATAAATAGCTTCAATTTCCATTAAAATAGGGACACTCCTGGATCAAAAAAAGGAAGCTCTGCTTCCAGCACACAGTGGAAAAGGGATCTGNCCCAAGCAAAATTTAGACAGTAGTTTTGGGAAAAAAGGCTTCAGTCTTGCAAGACATACCATGAGTTCCTGAATCATGGCGTGGCAGTGGGGCCTCTTTCCAGGGATTATTTAACTGTTAGTCTGATTAAAATCTGAATTCTGGGGAAACAGTAAATTTTGCTGAAAATTATTTTCCTCTAGCAGCAAATGAATTGGAGTTGGGGGGGGGAAAAATGCAGGAAAAGAAAAGGAATACAGTTTGGGTTTTGGTTTTG